>JAJJMA010287360.1:2049-15054 GCA_023529015.1 Papaver nudicaule | reverse complement strand
AGGTGATTTGGATGAAGAAGTTTATATGGAATTACCACCTGGTTTTATACGACAGGGGGAGAATCTTGTATGTCGTTTAAATAAGTCTCTTTATGGACTTAAACAGGCTTCTCGTCAATGGTTTGCCAAATTTTCCAGTACCCTTATTTCGGAAGGTTTTAAACAATCTTTAGCTGATTATTCATTATTTTCCTATCATCAAGGTTCTAGCTCTATATATATTCTAGTATATGTAGATGATATTGTTATGACAGGAAATGATCCTAAATTGATTCAACACTTCAAAGAAGTTCTTGAAAAGAAATTTTCAATCAAGGACTTGGGTAAGTTGCAATATTTTTTAGGTATTGAGGTTTCTCGATCACCAAATGGTATATTTTTATGCCAAAGAAAATACACATTTGACATCCTCCAAGACGCAGGGTTAACGGGATCACGCCCATCTTCTTTTCCTATGGAACAAAATGTAAAATTAATGCCTACAAATGGCAAACTTCTAGATGATCCTTCATCTTATCGTCGTCTAATTGGACGACTTCTATATTTAACGGTCACAAGACCTGATATTGTTTATGCAGTGAATTCTCTTAGTCAATTCATACAAAAGCCTACAACTACGCACATGGATGCTGCTAATCATATTTTACGATATCTAAAAGGTTCCATTGGTAAAGGAATTTTATTGTCTTCAAATTTTGAATTAAAACTAACAGGGTATACAGACTCTGATTGGGCTGGTTGTCCAACAACTCGTAGATCAACTACAGGATATATTACCATGATGGGAAATAATCCTATATCTTGGAAAAGCAAGAAACAACATACTGTTGCTCGATCTTCAGCTGAAGCTGAGTACCGAGCTTTAGCTAATCTTGCAAGTGAGCTTTAGCTAGTCTTTTTTCGATTTATCTATGTTTAATTTCATTATGTTATTGTTTTGGATCTTTAGATTCTATGTAATTTTTTAATGATCATCAATACATTTTGGACTTAACAAAAAAAAGCAAGTGAGATTTAATGGCTAACTTATCTCATGAAAGATTTTCGAATTATAAATCATGAACCAGTAAAAATATACTGTGATAATCAAGTTGCAATACACATTGCACAAAATCCAATCTTTCACGAACGAACAAAGCACATAGAGATAGATTGTCACTTTGTGCGTGAAAGAATTCAATCGGGGTTAATAGCTCCTGCTTATCTCAGGTCCTATGATCAATTAGCAGACGTCTTCACAAAAGCTTTGGGAGAAGAACATCATCGACGTATAATCGGCAAGTTGGGTGTATGTGATATTTCAGATACGGCTCCAACTTCAGGGGGAGTATTGGAAGAGATGTGTAAACATAACATAGTTAGGAGGCGGTGAGGCGGTGACTTTGTGTATACACCAAGATATGATGGCTCATCAGAGTAGAATTTTGAGTAAATGAGTCCTCTTCTTCTTTGCCACTGCCACCATCCGTGGTAATAATGACATCAGACCTTTTAATACATCACACAAGTACCTAAGCAAATCCAACTGTCAATTTACTTATGTACCAACTATCAATACGAAACAGCCGTTGGATCATATACTAAACACAAAAAGAGGACCCACATTAGCCCTAAATTAAACGGGTAGGGTCTTATACGCCATATAAAAGGTGGCTTCAGATCTCATTTTATTGATAGTTCATACTTCATAGTAGTGAGCCGCCGCCGAACATTGTTTCTTCTTCTTCTTAGATCTTTAGAACCCTAAACCTACAAAATCATGGCAAAAAACGACTACATGTCTATTGTCATCCACGATCTTCTTGCATTTTGATTTCTTCAAGGTCCGTCAGTTAATAATGCACCAAAGAGAAGAAGTTGAATTCAGAAGAAAAAGACGTGTTACTCTCCGTAAAACTTTATTTTTCCAATACACATAGAAAGGAAAAATCCAGTGATTTTTCCAATCCATGGAAATGCTACGTACCTATGTTGAGGTATTACTAGAGTTCTTTGCTAAATTTCTCCCAAGTCCTATGTAGATCTTAGTTTTTGCCTGCAACAATTCTTAGTAACTTCAATGTTTCTAGGGTTACTGCGTTTAAAATGTAAAAATTAAACCGATGTCTTGTAGCTGAATTTATGACGGGCGTACATCTTGTGCTATTGCATCTGATTCGACGTAAGTTACGTGCGCTTCCACTTCTTGAATCGTGAAACGAGCTCTACCAAAATTAGTGCCGTACAGTCATACGGTACCTTGTAGGCTACTGAAAAAGAATTCAAGTGGTCAATGCACTAAAGTGCAGTCCTCAAATACGAACCAGCCGTTGTTAATAATACAAATGCTTTGAGATAACAAAACTAAAAAACAATAGTAGTTGTTTTGTAGGTGAATAGGGCAGGCGACAGTTGAAATGTGAAGAATCTTGGCAGAAAAATTAACAAAATTGTGCCAATTAATTAGTGGATTGGGGCCAACTCTTTCGGTTTCTTCCCTCAATGGTTCAGAATATCCAGCAAATCAGAATCGGTGGTTATGGAATTTTTGTACATGAAGACTAGTCTAGTTAAAATCATAATCATATACACAAGTGATAAACCATATTGATGTTAAAGCTTGAAATAAAATTGGAACATATGGAGAGAATATTAGAAGCAGAAACACATTAGACTAAGGATAGCAGTAAGGAAAAGTAATCAGTTATTGAAAAGTTAGATGCGCTTGCTTGAATTAAGTGAAACTAGACTTTCAATAAATGTTTCTGCAGCAAACCTTTCCGGCATATCATGAATATTCAAATGAGCAAGTCTTCCCTTTTGCAAGTCATGTGAGACCAAAGCATCCTCAGAACGTTTAACTGGTAATCCCCAATGAGAACATTGGAATAGGATCTCCCGTTCCTTACTGAAAGATGGCAGCATCCTCCATATAAAAATCTTCTCCATGTTTTCTGCAATGCTAAAGAGCTTAGTCCAAGAGTCTACAACGCCGTAATCCTTCATGACCCATAACCCAAATATGTCTGAAACACAACCTAATAAGTAAAGGTCCTTTTCAAGCACACCCACACTTGGATTTTGAAGGTTGTATCCTCCATCCAATAAACGACTTGGTAATTGAATATCTTTGATTCTCTCTTCAGCTATATCAAAAGAAACTATAACCGTAGTTGAAAGCCTCCTTGCTACCCAATGCATAGCTCCATTTAAAATCTTCATAGAATAGAAACCGCAACGTACATCACCTTCGGTATTTCCTATTTTCTTCCAGGAATCTGAACCTAGTGAGTAAACATGAATCTCAGAAACAGTATCAGAGAAGCTATTTTTTAAGTAGTATCAACTTGTAATCTCCAATCTTACTATCGTAACGGAACCCATATGCCACCACAATACCTCCTTTACATGGTTGTTTAACTATCTCCTTATATTCATGAGTAGATGCCATTGCATAATATGCCATTGCATAATATGCCATTGCATGAAGCAACATACATGTATTTGGAAAATTTACATAGGACACCAGATGGTAAATCAATCTTGACAGCCGTATCACTCAAGTATGATGCTGAGGCTGCATCGAAATCTACGCGATAATAAGATTGCACTGGTTGATGGACATTCCATTGAACTTATAAATACATTCCACTTTTTACTTTGCTTAGCATGATCAAGATGCATATTGATAAAACGAGGGTTTTTGAATAAATTCAACCAGAGTTTGCATACACACCTGAATCGTGCGATTTCTTTGGTTGAAACCATCGATAGTATAAGGATAATAACATCTTCCGGAAGGCTTGGTACTTTTGTTTGGATGACGGATTCTTCTAGCCCCAGCTGTTTCATGATGAAGTTAGGGTTTTGTTCACACAGGAGAACCCCAAATAATATATGCCGTTGAAATACGGGCTGAGGGTCGGAAGTCCATGGGCTCCTTCAGACCCAGGTAGAACAAAGCTGGCCCCTCAAGTGTCCACACCGGCTTCTTTGTGTATCCTGATAGTGCCCATAAAACTTGATCATGATTTTATATAATTTGCACATTGCAGGCGAGCAGAGGTCCGTCAGTTAATAATGCACCAAAGAGAAGAAGTTGAATACAAGAGAGAAAGACGTGAAGCTTGATTTTTCCAACACAAATAGAATGTAAAAATGTAGAAACTACCAATTAGTTCTAATATGAGACTTTATATTTCAGTTTAGTCCTGTGAGCCAATCAACATTATTATTTAGTCCTAAAATTTTTTTGTTTGGTCCTAATATTTCTTTTTAGTCCTTTTTTTTATTGTTTGGTCCTTGAGTGAACGTTACCCACGCGGAGTGACGTCATCATCCTTTTAAATATTACAGAAATACCATTTTATCTTTTATTATTTGTTCTTTATAAAACTAATGAAAATTTATTAAAAAATCAAATATCTCAACAACTACAATTCAGAATTAAACAAATTTTATATATTCCGAAAGCTCTTGACGAGATCTATACAACGAGTACCATTGTCACTATGTTTCGAAACATTTTTTTTTCATGTTACCCGGTGACGGATTTCATTTCAGAAAATGAAGTACTAAAACGGATTCATCTCATACTATGAAGTGCTAAAATAGATTTCATCTCATAATATGAAGTTCTAAAATAGATTTCATCTCATACTATGAATTTCTAAAATAGATTTCATCTCAATGTATGAAGTCATAAATGAAATTCATCTCAAACTATGAAGTGACAAAATAAAATTCATTTCATAAGGATTATAAATTAAAGTAGAATTCATCTACAAATATGAAGTGGTAAATGAATTTCATTTCAAAATATGAAGTTAAAATTTGAATTCATCTAAGAATATGAAGTGATAAATGAGATTCATCTCAAAATATGAAGTTAAAAATTGAATTCATCTCAAAATATGAATGATAAATGAACTTCATCTCAAAATATGAAGTTAAAAATTGAATTAATATAAAAAATATGAAGTTAAAAATTGAATTCATCTCAAAATAAGAATGATAAATGAACTTCATCTCAAAATATGAAGTTCAAAATGAATTAATATCAAAATATGAAGTTCAAAATTGAATTCATCTCAAAATATGAAGTGATATAAGAATTTCATCCAAAATATGAAGTTAAAAATTGAATTCATCCCCAAACATGAAGTACCATTACCGGTAGTGTAAAAAAAAATGTTTCGAAACATATCAACAATGGTACTCGTTGTGTAGATCTCGTCAAGAGCTTTCCGAATATATAAAATTTGTTAATTTTCGAGTTATATTTTGGGAGATATTATATTTTAAAATGAGAGTTATTATATTCTTGTAATAACAAAGGACTAAACAGAAAAGTCACTTTTGTAATAGGACTAAATGGATATAGATCCACCTAAAAAAGGACTAAACAGTTTTTCCCCTGTAAAAATCTGATGCTTTGCATACTTCCCAAGGGAAATGGTTTCTATGCTGAATTATTATTACAGTTCCTCGCTAAATTTCTCCAAAGTCCCATGTAGAATTACAGTTCCTATGCAATTCTTAGCGACTTCATTGTGAATGAGGTTACTGCCTTTAAAATGTACAAACTAAACTTATGTCTTGTAGCTGAATTTGACGCGCGTATCTTGTCGAGACATTTTGACTACAGACATCCATGCGCTATGATTACATGCGCTGCCACTTCTTCAGTCGTTAAACGACCTCCACCAAAAATGAGTATTATACAATCAAACTGCATATTGTAGGCTATTGAAAAAGAATTCAATTCATAGGTCAGTGGTCAACGCACTAAGGTCAATCCTCAAATACGAACCAGCCTTTGGATCAGATAGTTTAACAAAAATAGACGACCCACATTAACCCTAAATTGAACAGGTCTCGTATATAAACCGTATAAGAAGTGGCTTCAAATCTTATCTCTTCTTACTAGTAGTAGTGAGCCACAGTCAAACCCTTCCTTTAGATCCCCAAAACCCTAATCATCATGCATCCATCCATGGTATTCAGAAACAACAACCATAACTTCTCGTATTATGATATTTTCTCTCAAAATCTTATTGAAGAACCTCCGTCACCGATGGCAAGATCTCTCTGGCAGCTTCCTCCTTCGGCAATGTTGATTAACGGCCACTGGTTGAGGGTGATGAAGTTGTACTGTTGCATCTAGTCGTAGATCTACCCGAAGAAATGAAATATGAGAATGCGGATGATGATGTTGTATTGACGAAGTACTATAAAGTTACAATGTTGCAAGTATAACTTTCTTGAAGGAAACTACTTGTATCCAATTTGTTATTTGAAAAGAAGAAGTTGTTGGTTATTATTCCGCTCAAGTTACTTTATGACCATGTTGGATCGTGTTACTGTTTTGGAGTATCTTGTTCCTAACACACAGTCTCCTGCTAATCTATAATCATGTTACTGAAGATTGAGATGTACAATAACAATGGTATAGTTATAACTATGGATCTATAATCATATGTTTACTTATGGATCGATGAATCTAAGAAATGGGCTTAATTATAAGAATTATCAATTTTTGTTGTGTGATTAGGATTTTAGTAATTGTTGCTCATGGTGCATTTGTTCTTTTATAGCATATGGTTATGAATACATTATTAAGTAGGTGCTTATCTTATTAACAAGTTCATTTGTTAGATTGTTATGATTTGGCTTGGTGTATTTGGGATTGGTGGAATGAGTAATTATCTCAAATTTACCCAACTCCTTTTATCCGCCGTCTTCTTTTTTGAAGTTATTACCATATCGTTTATATCATTTTCATTGTTTATGCTCTTCATTGATGGTATAAGGAGTATTTGAGGAACAATTACCTTGGTCCAATCTTTTAATTCAGTCACAAGCATGCTTTGTCTCGTTGCATTTCCATAGAACAAGGTCCTGGCAGACATCGTGTAGGTTGCCGGCATTTCTTTCTTAACTGCGTCGAAATATTTAACTGATTTCTGTGCATTTAATGAAATTTAATTTATATTGGGGAATGAAAAATGGGTCATATTAAGATTTCTGTCGTAAGAAAGGAAATGAGGATACAAATAAGTGGCTGTTTTAATATCGGCTGTATTTGCTTTTCCCATTTAAGAGAAAAAAAAAATCCAACTTCTGTATGTTGTTGTTCATTCCGGCGGTATCCAGAATGGAATCAAAGGTGTAATCAAAGTGTTAGACTAAAATAAACAATCCCTATAAAACACTATACGCTCTGCCTCATCTCTATCACATCTATGATTTTATTTACTCTATAAAATGAAATTTGTCTCTGTTTTAGTCGATCACTTACCTTTAGGAAACAGTCAGGCATCAAATCGGGGTGCCGTAGAGGGTCTCCAAAAGCAAATAATTTATTTTTGCTGAGCAAATTGTATGGACCTGGCTGCTAAGCTCACAGAAATGTCTACGTACATAGGTCAGTCATTACGGTTAGCGATCCTTTATGAACCAGCCGTTGGATCTGATAGTAAAACATGTACGTAGACGATCCACATTAACCTAATTGGACGGGCAGGTCCATATAAGAAGTGCCTTCAGATCTTATCTCTTCTCGCTAGTAGTAGCAGGAGTGAGCCACCGTCAAGTTCTTCTCTAGATCTAGAAACCCTTAATAAATCCTACCGAAATCATGGCAGAAACAACTACAAATCTATCATCATCCATGATCTTCAACAACAACCACAACTCTTACACTATGATATTTCCTCTCAAAAACATAAAATTTTGACAAGAGACTTTCCTCCCTTCTCAAGCATGATGGATGTTGTGCAGAGAACGAGGAGGATGGCATTGGTGCATTCTCTCTTTAAAAATTAATTTTGGGTTTTTACATTTTCATTTATGTATCACTTAAATCTTTAACTTTCTTTAAGAAAATCACATGTATCTAATTTTATTGTTCTTGGAATGTTGACGTTGTTGGTTTCTGTTCAATATATAAGTTTCAAGCTGCAATTGTTGAGTGCAGATCTGATTAGCCATAAGTGATTTAGTAATCCAACTCCATTATATATATATATATATGTTTCAAGATGCAATTGCTGAGTGCAGGTCTTATCAGTGATAAGTGATTTAATTAGTAATTCAATCGTCAGACTTATCCTTCATAATCCCAAACTCCATTATATCCTTATCTTCCAAACCCATTTCTCAATCAAGAGAAATTCTCCATCAAAACATAAAACTCTTCAAAAATTATTGAAGAAATAGAACTCAGACCACAAAGACTAACACAATCTCATTTTCATCAGTTCACAGTCTCCTGTTAATCTTTGATCATGTTGCTGAGACAATAATAAGAAGTTGTAATCTCCTTTGAGCTGCAATCTTACGTATAATTACGCTTTCTTATAAGAGTTATCAATTTAGATGCTACCAGTTTCTTGTTGAGTGATTAGGATTTAAGTAACTGTCTCTCATGGAGTCATGGTGCATTTGGTCTTTTACAGCATATTGTTTTGATTCTGTTAAGATTTATGGTGCATTTCAGATTTTCTAATGCATGGAATACTTTGTTAGGATACTTAATTACAAGTAATTCGATTGTTAGGATTTATGGTTCATTTGGGAATTTGCGATTTCCACAATCATAGCAGGATATATATTACTATAGAATGAGTAATCAATAATTCTGTTGTGCCTCCACAATTGCTTGTATCTGATTTAATGTCGTTAGCCCCATCATCTTTGTATTAGATTCGGCCCAAAAAAATGCTTATAATTTAACGTTTCTAATGAGGCTTATTAAAATTTTCCTTTTGTTTGCAAAAACTCTTGCATTTCTCTTTCTCCATATGCACCACCATATTGCAACCGGGATGTTCCAAATTTTAGTAAGTCTTTCATCTCCCAATTTAACCTTCCAAGACTTCACATTATTTGTGACGTTTGAATCATAAGTCTACCGAAAATGACTTCCTTTAACAAAGTAATCTCAAATTCTTCGAGTTCTCCAACATTCATAAAACAAATGCGAGCTAGTTTCATCATTTTCTTCACAAAGGCAACACAAATTTGAGACATCCATACCCCTTCTTAATAACTTGTCCGCCATTATTATCTTATCATGAGAAAGAAGTCATAGAAAGAAGTTTATTTTGCAAGGATACTCACGGCTCCAAACAACATCGGTTGGGAAATTTGGTTCATCTTCGTCTTCTTCAATCCTAATACCATCCTTACCGTATATTTACCGTGGTCATTTCCAATCCAAATTCGGCTATCTAGAACATTTTCTTGAATATAGATGGAAGAAAGAATATTTGATATAGTTGAACTTCACATGAGATGGAAGAAAGAAGATTTGAAATTTGGCTATCTAGAACACCTTCACACTGTAGATTTGTATTTCCCAGTATATCAGAAATGTACCTAAGAGATTATAGTGTATATGTGAGATAACAGCAGTTTGAAGTGCAAAACGTGAGTGAGTCAGAGACATAAAATATCAGAGGTTTGACCCTGGAATGAATTTTCCAAAAGATAAAATGTAACGATGAACATGATAGAGGTACGTAAGAAAATAAAGAAAGAATCCCTGCTCATCAAGAGAGTATTACCTAAAGACAGTTTCAGAAGGCATTATGAATTCTTGCACTAAAAGAACGCTAGCACCTTCACTCAGCTGTAGCTCCCTAGAAAATGTAATAGCATCTCGAAGATAGACTTAAAATCATGTCAATATTTCCAATGTGAAGGTATATATATAAGTTTGACTTATTGGAATTCCAGCCACTCACCATTACTTTGAATCCACGTACCGTGTGCATCACTTTAATTAATCCCATACATAATAGAGTCGGTTTTGCTAAAGCTCTACAGTGTTTAAAATTGATTTATCTCTACCCAAAGTAAAAGACATACCATTGAAGTATCACTTCTTTTTGGCTTGCTTACTCTTCATCACCATGTGATAAGTCTGACTGAAGACATCACCATTATGGGAAGATTGACTTTTCTTATCGAAGACATTATTGCTTTGTGTTTTTCTTATAATTTAACTTGGTTCTATTTATCATTCGTTAGCATCATAGACTAACGAATGATAAGAAGATGCAAAACATAAGAAGATGAAATTCCCTAAATACTGCTATGAAAACAAATAGTTGAATAGAAGCCCAATAAACATAAGTAAATTTATTTAATGCACATGTTTGTCTAAAATCAAACCGTGTTTTTTTTTTCTTTTCCTGATGCCGGATCTCGAGTCTGTTAATCCAGGGACTCCATCGACTCAGAATCCCTACCCTGGTTTCTTGATTCGTCAGTGTTTGTGTTCTCCAACATTTGTTGTGCCTTCTCTAAAGCTTCCAGTTCTCTCCTTTTCTGTTGTGCCATGCTCCAATTTGTTAGGAATCTATCCTAGCATGTCTATCTTGCATATTGGAACCTTATGGGATATAGCCTTTTTGTTCTCTTCGTGTATACCATTTTTCTTGCTGCTTAGTTAATACCTTCTTGTTGAGTAGAGTTACAATGAGACACTAAAAATATTGTTGTTATGAGTTTGGTTTAAATAAGATGTTGTGGTTCATGAGAATGGAATCTTATTCATCAGGATAGTTGCCACTTGCCAAGCTGATTTTATGTCATTTGAGCATCCACAACAACTTTGGTCAACACATACGACATACAGATAAGTGTTCCTGTTAGATGAATGCTATGATCATCAAAGAAAATTTCAAATGCAGCAGTAGCTCCAAACAGATGTGGTGAGTCGTAAGCACGTAGTGACTAAATCTCATGGTTAGACTTTAGATAATTGCATCTTTGTTAATAGTGACTGAATTTCTTGTGATTGAAGCTAAAATGACAATGGTTAGCACCAAAATATTTTGTTGATTGATTATACATGTCGAGATTTGGTTTAGATTTGGTTGAATTTTAAAAAATTGAGGATACAACTGGTGTTACGGCTTATTATACCCTGGTACAGCTGGTTTAACTTCTTATATACCCCGGTATAACTGGTGTTTGGATTAGTATTTTTTGTTGCATTTGGAAAAATACATTGGTGTAAATGCTAATTGTACCCCGGTATAGCTGCTGTTAATGCTAATTGTACCCCGGTATAGCTGGTGTTGCTGTTGTTTGTACCCCGGTACAATTGGTGTTACTGCTTATATACCCCGGTACAACTGGTGTTTGGATTAGTGTACTTGGATTTCAAAAATCGCTTTTGTTTTGTTTTAATTGTGTTTTAGCAATAATACTTCTGCTTGGAATGCTGCTGACTTTGATTAGTTGTTGGAGGTTAGATCACAATCATTACTGGCATCTTCTAGTGGATTTCTCAATTATTGATGGTCTCCTTCTAGTGGTTTTCTCTTTAAGTTCGTTATTGATGTCAACTTGGTCCTTCGATGTTTGCTTTCTCTTTAAGTTGTTGTTGATGCCAACTTGGTCCTTCGATGTTTGCTTTCTCTTTAAGTTCGTTGTTGATGCCAAGGTACTAAAAATGATGTATTATGACATTTCCTAACCCGACTTGTTCCTCTCTACCTGTAGGCTATCCCAACTCACAGTGTTGCATGTGATATGTTTGTTTGGATTTGTACATCGTTTAAGAAACTACTACTGATCCCCGGAAGAAACCTCTAAGCACAATTGTCAAACTGGAGATCCAATTGCTGCTGGCCCTCTTAGCCATACATGTTGTTGCAAGTGGTTACATGTGCAAATGGGCTTTGAGATGCTATCAAGTCTCACCATCCAAAAGGTACTTTGATTGGATTTTTCGGTGCGTCCCTGTATGATTATTTCCAGAGCTTATAGTTTCTCATTTGAAGTGCGGTTTTTGACATTCCAATTCATCGTCTATCTTCATATTACATATAGGGGGTACTGAAGGTTTATTTGCGAAAAAGACAATTGAAATCACTGGCGACATTGTTTCAACTAATCGTAATCAAGGTCAGTCCACTTCACTGCCCTACTTATTTTTGCTTTATAAAAAAGCTTGTAGAACATATATAAATCTTCACGTAGGTGGTTATGACTCAAAGTTCAAAGGAAAGCCAGTTGTGGTTTATTTCTATCTAGCTGATGAGTCTCCAGGATGCGCTGAACAAGTAAGAAAATTCTTAGGAATTTTGCATTTTTGTCTGTAACCAGCAACATGTTACCCGTATAGTCGAGAAATCGGACCTTAATGCTCTGTATTTCACCTCCTATTTAGTCTGAAATTGATTGAACTCTAATGTAATTACCATTGTGTGTTTACACTGGTCATAGGCCTGTTATTAAATTGTGGCCTGTTATTAAATTGTGGGCATCCAACTCAAAACCAATTGGCTATGAGTGGAGTGGCCCATAAGATTATTAACTGCAGGATCTTAGATTGGCCATACAATGTGGGACTAATAATCTCAACACGCCCCCTCACGTGTAGCCTCGTTGGGTCTATCACGTGGGCATAGAATCGGGTGACGCGGAGTAGAGGTACGCGGTCATTTTAGACTCGTCACAAATAGCCTGCTCTGATACCATATTAAATTGTGGGCATCCAACTCAAAACCAATTGGCAATTAGTGGAGTGGCTCTAATGCTTATATTCTAGATCTTGGCTTAGGAGGTGGTCCATGTGGGACTATTATCTCCACTATGCCCCTTCCACGTGTAGGGCTCTGTGAGTCCTCTATTACTTCGGTCTTACATCTCATACAAGGCCTAGCTCTGATACCATAATAGATGGACTTCCAACTCAAAACCAATTGGTTATGAGTGGAGTGGCCCATAGGATTATTAACTGCAGGATCTTAGATTGGCCATACAATGTGGGACTAATAATCTCAACACCTGTGTATTTAGGGACTCGTATGATAAGTTCAAGAAAGCAGGAGCTCAATTCGTAGGAATTAGTGGTGATAATACTGAGTCGCATAAGGTAACTATGATTTTCAACCGGCTCATTTTTCTTTTCGTCGTATATTGCCCATTTTCTTACTGTAGAACATGTTTTTTGATGTTTGACTTTCACACCGTCAGATACACAAGTTCAGTTACGTTGAAGTTTCA
>JAJJMA010287331.1:0-11579 GCA_023529015.1 Papaver nudicaule | reverse complement strand
GGTGCCATAACTGCTTATGGCACACTCAAGGCTGGAAAGACGGATTTGTTTCCTTTGTATGATCCCGCCGATACCTTTATGTGTGATCTCTTCCTGGCGATAAAGAAGAGTCCTTTCCAACTTACAGCGAATGCAATTCGCATTCTGGTGGAGTGGAAGCTTCGCCGTAGCAACAAAACCAACTATCCAGATCTGTTTGAGGATGGCAAATTTCCTCCAGAGGCATATACTGTTGACAACTTTCTTAAGCAGTATGATATTCTCCCTTCTTCAGTGAAAGGTGAGCCTTGGGCTTATCGCTTTGTCACCAAGAAGAGACTATCAAAGGCTCCAGAGGAAGTCATGCTTGGTGCTGTAGACGCCAAGGAAGTTACAAACAAGACTACTACGGCGAGGAAAAGTTCCGAGACTGGCTGGACCAACCTTCCTTGCTTGCTGGAGGGTCCTTGGTTGTTAGGATGGTGTGATGTAGAAAAAACGATCAAGCGATTGGATTTCGCCGAAGAACATAAACGCTTCAAGGATCATGACTTTACCCACTTAGACTGGGCGGAAGAAAAACAATATCTGGATGCCGAAGGCCAAATACAAGTGGATTCTCAGGGTCACTGGGTGATACAGTCCAAGAAGTCCACCAAAAGGAAATCTTCCTCTCAGGTAATAAATGTTTTGTTTTCAGTAAATATAGATTGTAAGTAAATATATATCTATATTCCTTTCGCCAAGCCCCAGGAAGGCAGAGCTAAAGATCTAGTAACAAGCACACTAAGTTTCTAATTTTAAAAATATATCACATATATTTTTAAAATATATATCTATATTTGCCTCTGCTTGTTTCGAGATCTGATAGGTGTGCCACTTATTTGCAGAGTACTCCCACTCTGACTCCTCAGGAAGAACTCCGCCAAACCTTGAAAAAGATCAAGTTGGACGCTGCTGCTGCCGAAAATTCTCAGGGAGATACCTCCGCTAACACTGGAGACGCTGTGCCTCAGCCTTCTGGTACAGTATTGCCTCAGCCAAGCCTACCTCGAACTCGGCGATCAACTTCTGGTTCCACTACTCCTTCTTCAGAAAAGCCTCCCATCAATCCAAGGGATAAGACCCCTATTAACCAAATCCTGGTAACCATTCCCGAAGAGAAGAGCGGTGATACAGTGATGACTGAAGCCGAACCTGCAAAGAAAACTCCAAAAATTCCTTCTGGGCGAGAGCCTGTTATTCCTCCCGCCATATCTGGCGGCGATGTTTTCATACCTCCCGCTGGGGGCGTTTTCACGGGTCCTTCTGGAAGCTCTAATTCTCCTATCGCCCTTACAAATCTTCACGAAATGCCCTTTGGCGGTAGGGATTCTAGGCTCCCGAGAAGGAGTGATACCGGCATGATAGTAAATAGACTCGCCGACTCTTTTTCTCATTTACTTTCTCTGGAAGAAGAGAAGAACAGTCCTGCTTCTCGCTACTATGAAGCCATGTTAAGTATGCTACAACTGGCCTTGCCCATTCTTCAAACTTAGCCTCTGTGGCCCAAGGGTTGACTTCCCAAGAACATTTTTTTATGGCTGCCGCGGTAACTACTCATTCCAATGTATTCTTATTGTCTAGCTATAATAACCAGATTTGATGAATTCTTCTTTCGCTTCTGCCTCAGGGATTTCAACACTGTTTGAGTCTGATCGATACTTTCGACGTACAAGTCGAGATGGTGAATTTCCTAACTCGTGAGAATGAGAGCCTCGAACGCCAGCTGAAGACGAAAGAAGTAGAAGCGGCAAAATTGCTCAATGCTAGGCTCAAGGAATCCGCTGAGCGTGGAGAACTTCAAGGTATTTTCCTCCTTAGATTTATAAACTGAATTTTCTTTTTCTTCTAGTCTTTCGCCGAAACCCTTAGATCTTGCCCCTTCCAAGGTTGCCGTCAGCATTCTGACACACAACTGAAGCGAGCTGAAACCGAGATAGATAACTTGGCGAAGGCTAATGCTAAGAAGTGCGATATGTTGTACGGCCAGGCTAAGACTATTGAGTGGTACCGCCGAGAGTTAAATTATGTTAACGAATTAAATGTTAACCTTGATAATCTTCTCAAAGTTTCCCAAGCCGACCTAAAGTGGATGGAAAGCGAGCGGGATAATGCTCGCCGTTTAGCTGAGCTTAATAACAAGCGAAAGGAGGTCGCCATTGTGGACCATATGAGGGCAAGCTCTTTACGTTTGGATGAGAAGGCGAGGGCTGACAAGCTTGCCTCTCGCCTGAATACTGCCATTTCTGAAAGGGATTTCGCCGAACAAGAAACACAGAGATGGAAAGATTTCTGTAAGATTCACGGCGATCGTGCCAGAGAACTTGATAATCAATTAAAAGCCCAACTACGGCAAGTGGCAACGGTATCGGGCTCTTCTGTAAATGCTAAGTTTGAATCCCATCTACAACTCCTTGTAGAAGCCCAAACTGGTGCTTGTAGGCACGTGAGCGAGCTAGAAGGTAAATTTCTAGGATGTTCTTCCGCTGGGCTCTTCATATTGCCTCAGTTTCTAACCCCCATATCTTACTTTCAGGTCGAGTCAAACAATTAGAAGAAGAGTTGAAGATGCAGCACAAGACTGTTGAAGATCACAAGCTCTGCACCGAAACCATCTCCAACCTGGCTGCGAAGCTTACCCATCACAATGGTTGTGAAGAAAGGCTGACGGCGGCTGTAGAAGCTCACCGCCAATGTCCCAACCAAATCGCTGAACTGACCCTTCAGCTCCAAGACCATAAGAAATGCCAAATCTCAATCGAAGGTCTTGAGAGCAAGGTGAAATACTTGGGCGATATTCAGAGTGGACTTCAAGCTGATTTGAGTAAAGCCCAGAAGGACCTCCAAGCTAAAGATGTTAAGCATAAGGAACAATTACTCCTGATGGACTTCGTCGCCGTCCAAGAATATGTTAACAAGAAATTTCCAGAGATGGGGCTTAAGGTTCCTGCGGAATATGCTTTCGCTCCTGAAACTTCCACTGTGAAAGAGGTTGTGGATTGTGATCAAGATGGCGAGGGGTCTGGGTCTAGCGGCGAGGAAGAAGAAGAAGGAGCGGTCCATGAAGAAGAGGAAGAAGAAGCGGAAGAAGAAGCGGAAGAAGAAGAGGAAAAGGTAGAAGAGGAAAAGATAGTGGAGGAAGAAAAGGTGCCAGGGCAGGATGGCAAGAACTAGATCGCTTCAATAAACCTGAAGGGGAATGGGCGGCTTTACTTTTTTCTTTGTGCCTCTTGCAGCTTCTGCCTGATGAACAGTCGCTTTTTATTTTGTATTTTGTTAAGGCGGGTATTCTGCCTCTTCTCATTTTTATTGTTGCATTGTAAGGATGTTATTCTTAGCTTTTGTAATAGATAGTCTTTCCTTTAAATGTTGCCTTTACGCTATCTTCTATTATGCTTGCTTCAATTTGTCTTCAAAGACTTAACTTGCCATTGAGTGACGGCCTGGTCCTGTACAGCCGACAATTTCGACGACTGACTAAACAATCTCTAGGAGCAGCAGGCTTAGACCCCAGCCGTAACCATTACTTGTGCCCGTCGGCGATCTAATATAAGTAGAATGGGTTGCCCTCATAGACTTTAATACACTATAGCTTCCGCCAGAGGTGATGCTATGGCGTAGACGGATTAACACACCGCGACAACCGCCGATGTGATGCTACAGCGAAAGGGATCCTTATTTCCTTACAAACACTTACAGATCAACAAGCAACACGACTGGCCTTACAACTAAGCCTGGGTCGGACTAACTCTTACAATTAGGTGCGTTCACTCAATGCAAGCAAGCTTTCTTCATAAGAGATCTTGGCTCTTAATTGATTTTATTAGTTTGGGCATTATGCCTTTAAAGATGGCACATGGCCTTGGTACCTGATCAGGGTTTTGTTATGGCTTTTGTTGCCTTGGGCATTTGTGCCTCTGCGAGTGGCTTCTGTAGCCTACTGCTGAGTGTTTTGCCTCAGCCATTATGCTCTTTGAGCTTTTAAACTTTGGTCATCACTGTAGTTAGATTACCCAGTGAATGGAAAATATAAGTGACACAGAAATTTGTTAACGGGGTTCGGCGCATGATAGCAAACCTACGTCCCCGGATCTTATTCGCTGTTGTGTTACATCAGTTAATAAGATTTCTTGGGTATTGTGCCCGCCCAAGACTTCGGATTTTACATTATTTCCCTCAAGGATAGTACTTCTTAAGGAACCTGGCGTTCCATGGATGTTCTAGTTGTACGCCATGCTCATCAATTAGCACATACGCTCCTGGCACAGCCACTCTTTTGACCACATAAGGGCCATCCCATACAGGTTCTAATTTTCTGCATCCTTCTCACTGAGAGGGAGGAATCTCTCGGAGTACCAACTCGCCGGGCACATATTCTCTTGGAATCACCCGCTTATTGTATTCTCTTGATAGTCGCCGATGGTAATTCTCCATATGTGTAAGAGCGATCAGCCGCTGCTCTTCTAAGTCATCAAGCTTGGCTAGGATTAGATCTGTATTAAGATTCTTTTCCCATGCCTCATGCTTTGTAGTGGGTAGGATTACTTCAGATGGAAGCACTGCCTCAGCGCCGAAAGTGAGTAAAAAATGAGATGCTCCAGTTGCTTCTCGAACCGTAGTTCTATATGACCACAAGACGTTGTGCAAATGCTCACACCATGCCTTTTTATGCTTCTCCAATCTTTTCTTCAGTCCCATTCCAATAGTTTTATTGGTGGCTTCTGCTTGGCCATTACTCTGAGGGTATAAGGGAGTTGATTTTCCTAGTTTGACGCTGTAATGGGCGAGTAACTTTCTTATGTTGTCGCCAACTAACTCCTTTCCATTGTCTGTACATATCTCCGCCGGCACACCAAATCTGCATAATATGTTTTCCCAAATGAACGTGAAGACTTCCTGTCCTGTTTTCTTTCTGATAGCTTTGGCTTCACACCACTTAGTGAAATAATCTGTCGCCACAATGATGTATTTCCGCTGTCCGGAACCGGTTGTTAGTGGTCCAATAATATCAATGCCCCACTTGGCGAAAGGCCAAGGGCTGAGCACTGAATTTAAAGATGTTGCTGGCGCCTTAATTCTTCGCCCATATAGCTGGCATGGTTTGCATCGCTGAACATATTCTTTTGCATCTTTATTCATCCAGGGCCAATAATATCCCTGCATTCTAACCTTCAAGGCTAGAGCTCTTTGGCCACTACGATTTCCACAGTCTCCTTCATGGATTTCTTTTAATAACTCTTTGCCTTCTTCTCTTGATACACATCGCAGTAGGGGTCCGGAGAATGACCGGCGATATAGTATTCCGTCTCGGAGTTCGTAGTTCGCCGAGCGACTGATGACCTGATGAGCTAAAATTTGATTTCCTGGTAAGGTTAAACGGTCCAAGTAATACCGTATCGGCGATCTCCAATCTGTCTCCGCTGACTCTTCAGTATTTGTTGTTAATACTTCTCTTTGCCTCGGCGCTGCTACCGATGACTGCATTACCCTTTCAATAGCTATTGAAGGAACATCTGGGTCCGTCATCATTGAGGAGATAAACGCCAATGCGTCGGCGTGCCTGTTATCCTTTCTGCAGATGTGGCGAAACTTGATACCTACGATCCTCTGGGCATACTCCCTAGCAAGTTTTAGGTACTTCTGCATAGACGGGTCCGCTGTCTGGTAACGTCCGGATATTTGTCGAATTACCAGCTGGGAATCACTTGTCAATCTGACATTGCTAATCTTCATTTCAATGAGTATTCGCATGGCGTGGATGACTGCTTCGTATTCTGCCTCATTATTAGTCGCCGGGAATTCTAGTCTGAGCGAGTGCACTATCTTTGCTCCTTTTGGCGAGATAAGAACAATTCCAATTCCCTTTCCTTCTTTATTTGACGAACCATCTACATAAACCTCCCATCCGTCAGGCCTGCACTTCAATAAATCTGGTACTTCATGCTCTTGCTCATCCAAGGAAGTAGGGATTTCTTCTATCTCTTCTTCTTCATCAATTGGGAAATCAGCGAGAAAGTCTGCAATGACTTGGGACCGCTGTGCTGTACGTATTTCATACTGAACGCCAAATTGCTCAATTTGTTGATTCCACTTAGCGATACGTCCCACTCGCTGAGAGCTGTGCAAGATAGATTCTATTGGGGTTTTGGTGAGGACCACAATAGGATGGGCATGAAAATATGGACGTAGCCGCTGAGACGCGAAAACCAAAGCCAGAATCAGCTGCTCTATTTTGGTATAATTCTTCTCTGCTCCTTGCAACGTTCTACTGATATAATATATAGGTGTTTCCCCACCTTTGGTTCTTACAAGCACTGCACTTATGGCGAAAGGTGTCGCGGCGAGATATACCCTGAGTTCTTCGCCGTGCTCAGGCGGCTGAATTGCGGGGAGAGTGGCGAGATACTTTTTAATGCCTTGAAATGCAGCTTCATGTGCTTCAGTCCAGTTGAATTTTTCTCCCTTCTTCAATGTCTGGAAAAATAACTTGCACTTGTCGGAAAATCTAGAGATGAACCTGTTAAGAGATGCCAAAGTCCCATTGAGTCGCATAACATCTTTTACGGTTACCGGTGAGGGCATCTCTATAATTGCTTTGACCTTGGCTTGATCAGCTTCAACTCCCTTCTTGGTGACGACATATCCCAAGAATTTTCCTGAAGTTACACCAAAAACGCACTTCGCCGGGTTGATCTTTAGCTTAGTGATGCGCATATGGTTAAATATTTCTCTGAGATCTTCCACGTGAGTTTGCTTCTTCTTGCTCTTGACCAGCATGTCATCCACGTATACTTCCATCGTCTTCCCTATCCATTTTTCGAACATTTTCTGCGCCATTTCTTGATAAGTAGCGCCAGCATTCTTCAACCCAAATGGCATTCGAGTGTAACAAAATAATCCTTTTGTTGAAAAGAAAGCGGTATGCTTCTGATCTTCTTCCGCCAGGGGTATTTGGTTATATCCTGAGTAACCATCCATAAATGACAGCAACTCGTGACCTGATGTAGCGTCTACAGTCTGGTCTATACTTAGCAGCGGGAAACTATTCTTGGGACAAGCTCTGTTAAGGTCGCTGAAGTCAATACAAATTCTTACTCCCTTGTTCTTCTTAGGTACCACTACCATGTTGGCTATCCATTGTGGATATTGTACTGGCCTTATTATACCAGACGCCCTCATTTTGTCAATTTCTGCCTCCACTGCTTCTTTGTATGCTGGGGCCAATTTCCTTATCCTTTGCTTGAATGGTCTGACCTTTGGATCAATATCTAATTTATGACATGCTATCGCCGGGTCGATACCTGGCATCTCATTCATGCCCCAAGCAAAGACATCAACATACTCCTTAAGTAATGCTTGCAACTTCGCCGATTCGTCTTCATTTAGCAGAGTGCCAATTTTTACCATCTTTGGATCTTGATCCTCGCCGATATTAACATCTTTAGTAGGTTCCACCGCCGTAAAATGTAGTTCTGGTTCTCCCATCGGCGATGGTTCCTTTAATTGCTATGAGTTATTTTCTCCAGACTTCGCCGAGTCTTCTACTGAATTGACCGAATGCACATACGTGGTTGGGTTGGCGATGAAATCCAGAATCTCCTGCTCTTTAACTGCTTCCTTGCCAAGCTTCTTTTTCTCTGCAATCTTCGCTTTTCGATTTTCTCGCATTTGCACATCCGCCGAATTGCACGCCTTGGCCACTGCTAAATCTCCTACATACTCAGCAACTCCGAATGGTGTGGGAAATCTCAAACGTTGATGATAAGTAGATGGTACCCCTTTCAAACTATGAAGCCATGGCCTTCCCAGAATTGCAGCATACGGCGAGTCAACATCCACAATACAAAGGGTGGTTTTCAAGAAATAATCATCACAAATCTTGACTTTAAGTTCGATCTCGCCTTTAGGCTTAGAAGCGATACCATTAAACCCATAAATGTTATAAGAAGAAACTGTCGGCGATGGTATTTTATCATCCTTCGCCCTCATTGCCTCAAAGGCAGTATTAAAGAGGATGTCCACAGAGCTGCCTGGGTCAATGAGCACTTTCGGCAACCTAAATCCCTCCATCTGAATGGTAAGAACCAAAGGATTGTTGTGATTTCTTTCCTCTGGAGGAATTTCCTCGGCGGAAAATCCAACGCACGCCTTCATCCACTCTTGCAAAGGCTCTTGCTTGACGGCGACACTACAAATCTCATTCCCCATTCTATCTCGCTTGTGTACACGAGACATAACGTTATCATGAAATTCATCCCTAGTAATCTTGGAATGCACAATGGAAAAGCAGTCTAACTCCAACAAATCTCGCTCGACCTTGACCTCATATACCTTTGGAGCTTGAGCGGGAATGGCTTGAATTGGCTGTACCATGATAGGAGGTGGCGGTGGCAACTCTAAAAATTCCTGGAATTTCCCCAAGCGGATGAACCGATGCACTTCTTGCTGTACGCCGGTGCAGTTCTCAGTTGTATGGCCATGAAATTGATGAAATTGACAGAAGGAATTAGTATTAGCTGGTGGTGCTCTTGGGTTTCCTCTGTTATAAGGATATCTGATGTCATCCCTACAGTTAGAACTTTCAATCTGTCCGAATGCATCTGTATAAGAAACGCGCAGTTTAGGCAGAGTAGCGTCTTGGAAAGGTTGCTGGTTGCCTCTGCCAAATTTTCTGTTATCTCCATTATATCTTCTGTCACCATTCCCATTTCGCCGGTTATCTCTTCCTCCTCGTCCATAGTTTCCTCCTCTGTTATCTTGCTTGTCACGCCCCTCATAATTTTCACGCTTCTGCGAGTTCCAATGTTGTTCAGCGGTAACTAGCTGTTGCTGTTTTTCTGCTTCTGGTACTATTATCGCCGAAGCGGGATTCTGCACTAGTCTCCGCTGCTCAGCCTTCAGCCATTCTTTCCTAATTTCTTCTTGATCTTCCGGCGAGAGACTGTTAATTGAATGAATCTGCTTCGATCTCTCCTTCTTTAGGCGCAACTCTTCTTCTCGTATTTCTTCATAGTTCATCCACTCATCCTGCATTGCCCTCAAGGTCTGTAAATCTTTCGGCATGTCCCAAAATAACTTCTGGTACAATTGATCCGTCGTCTCCATACCATTAAGAAATGACCTTATCTTCTCCTTTTCTGATACTTCTGACCCCACTTCACTACTTGCCTTTCTCCATCTTTGAATAAAACTTTTGTAAGCCTCCATGTGCCTTCTCCTAATATTGAATAACCTTTCCACGCCCGGCCGACTTCTATTGTTCTGAATAAAAGCACGCAAAAACTTGCTTTCCAATTTCTCAAAATATCTGATTTTTCCTTCTTCTAGCCCATCAAACCAAGCTAAAGCCTCCTCTTTGAGTGTAGCGGGGAAAGCCATACACATTATGGGGTCTGACCCTACCCAAGCTGCCATATCTCGCTTGTAAGCTTTTAAGTGTTGCGATGGATCTCCCGTTCCATCATAGGTGGAGGTGAATTTAGGTGTTGAATACTTGGGAGACACAAACCCATAGGTGATACAATCATGAAAAGGTGTTTTTTGTGCTTCAGATAATGCAACCCTATATTTCGATTCTCTCGAAGACCCACTCAACGCTTCTACTTTGTGCTTCAACCGGCGAAGGTCTTTCTTCATCTCTTTATCTATTTTATGCTGCCGCTTGGAACTGCTGCGGTCTCTGTCATCTTTTCCAGGTATGTTCAACCTCCTGCCTCTTTCATCATATTTCGCTGTTGAATCTGACATTTCTGATGCACTAGTTCCACTCTTTTCAGCTCGGCGAGTTGTATGGGAATTTGAGTAGGAGTGTGCATGGGACCCATGACGAGATGAATGTGAATGAGAGGTATGGCGAGTCGAGTGCGAGTGGGATGCATGACCTTTATTTTGTGCCGCCATCAATTCTCTATGACTCTGAAGTACTGTTTCCATCTGCAATTGCATTTGTCTCTTCATCTGATTAGCTTGCCTGTTGTTGGCCTCAAGGATTTGTCTTAACAACGTCTCTGTAGTATTTGAGGACCCAGCATTATCTGTTATCACTACTGGGCGAGTTACCGTAGCTCCCGGTACTATCACTGCACCATTTCTGCTAGCCGCCTGTGGAATTTCTACCGCTATGATTGGTTCTTCCACCATCGCTGGAACTTCTTCCACCACATGCTGAGTTTCACCGACATCTTGCACCAACTGCTGCTGAACATTGGCCGCTACTCTGCTTCCTGCCATGGCATTTTGAGCTGCTTCCCCTGCATTCGATGTCTCTCCTCGGGTGAATCCTCTGCCACCAATCTGCTCGCCGCACGCATTTGCTTCTGCCTCACTACTGATCCTTCGCAGCATTGAATTGGGCTCAGATGATCTTTCTGCATTCTCTAAATGAGTGAAGTCCTCCACAAAGACCTCCTCCTGGCGTGTTACTCGCTGAGCAGGTGGTTGCCGAGAGGTACTTGCTAAAAAGGTATCTGTTCTACCAATTGGTTCCATTGCTCTGCTTCTAGTGTTGTGACCACTGGGAGTTGTCGCTGGTGTAGGAGGGATGGGGTGCCGAGGAGGCCTACCCGCCGGGGATTTATCGCTTCTTCCTCTAGGACCCATTCGCCGGATGCCTATAAAAGAAGACAAACACACTTCCTGACAGTATTGCTCTGTTAGTATTGTGGGTAAATGCCAAATAAGTTAGTTGGGTTGCTTTTCAGAATGTTGATGAATGAAAGACAAAAAGAACAACTTTAAGCCATGTGATGTGCAGATGATGACCTAATCATGACAAGAATTGCAAAAACATCCTATGAAACTATGATTTCCAAATCAAATGATGGTACGGCAGATGTTTTAGGAAAAACTTTTGAAATGATTTTTAGAACACAATTTCCTTCATGAGTCTATAATTTCACCTATTCGCCGGAAAAGATGCTTTTGACGGAAATATATATCTATATTTGCATTTTCCGATGGGAATCCATACCCAAAAATGACATTTTCCTATCCTTTAAACTGACTTTATCCACTGCTCATGTGAAAAATGTAAAATATGTGATAAAATTGCCAAACCAGGCTGACTAACGCTTGTCTATAACCATAATAACACTTAACACAACATAATTTCCATAAATGGTAAAAAATGTCTACTGAAAATCCAAATCCATCGCCATAACATACTCAAAATACTCTATGCTTTCTAATCTCAGTAATACTCTACAAAGGAATCCTTATAACCAACTGCCTAGCATACCATGTATAGCAAAACAAAAGTAAAATCATGAATAGATTTCGCATGGCGAGCATAACATCCCCCAAAATAGTATGAAAAATTTGCTGAAACATGACGGCGAACTCTGAAACTCATATTTCATACCATATATAGAAACAAGAACATATGAAAACATCACAAATCATACTCAAAATCAAGGAAAAACAAGTTCAAAACCTCTTCTAGCGCCAAAATGTAACTGTGTAAAATCCCATGAGTTAGATCTTACACAGTACACCCGAATAACATACACAAACACATACACAATCATACCTAAGCATTCATCTAGCACATAGCATAAGAA
>JAJJMA010287318.1:0-20813 GCA_023529015.1 Papaver nudicaule | reverse complement strand
TTCAAAGTCTATCAAGAATCGCCAGACAATATCAGCTGATATATGAACATCCTGATCCAATTTCTCATATTCATATGCATGAAAGGAGTAGATCCAAGGCTGATGTTTATAAAATTCAAGGCATTCTTCCTTTTCTTCTAGAGTCTCTTATTTCCTTTCCTTCTCTTATGAGCCCTTGGCATTGCTATACTTCTCAATTATTAAGATGAGATAGCAGAGAAAATACTTGAATAATTATTCCTCAAGTATTGTGGTATTTATATAAGAATACCAAGAAAGGATTAACTCAAATATCTCACACAATACCAAAGTCCCTTAGGTTTTGTGTTTGTGTTTTTGAAAACAATGAACATGATCTATTTGAGATTTGAGTGACTCTTTTCGCAGATAAGCTTGTTCTCTGCGAATTTGAGTTTTGTACAGAAAAACACTCTTTGATGGTTCGGGAACCTTTTGGGTAAAAGATAGTCATTCTTTTGAACCCGTCAGCCCAGTGGGCTTGGTGTTTCTATGGGAGCCCATATGTTCCTCAATCTGGTTTTGACACAACCATCATTGATCACTTGGGTGCCTATTCTGAGTGGTACTGGTCATCATCAGGGTTTCTGAAAAAGCAGGGGTACCGAAATACAACCAACTTTTCGTTTGGACTCGTGAGACTTATGGTCAGATCTGGACGATCTCAAAAATCAATATCCGGACCTGTTAACCTGAGTTTGGATCACAAGGATCAGTCCAACGCAAGACAGGGTCTTGGTAAATCCTAGGGATGGATTGAGGACAACGATCGGGTTTATAATAACGTACTTATTGTGTTTGCTTTAATTATATAATCAGAGAATATAATGCGGAAAGTAAAGCACACAAGACACCAGAGATTTTTTTAACGAGGAAACTATAACCTGTAGAAAAACCTCGGGACCTCGTCCAGATTGAACACCGCACAGTACAAACTGTCTACAAACACTAGCCTACTATAAGACTTCGGTCTGTGATGTAGCAAAAACCAATTCCACCCTCCAAGCGAACTGGCTACTGTCGCACTACTTACGTCTCTAGATCCCCCACAGATCGTCACGCACTTGATTCCCCTAGCCTACGTCCTTTACAGGCCTAGGGGTTGCTTTAACCGTTGTTAAAGGCTTGTGTCAACAATTTCGGCTTTGCAACCTCAATTATCAACTGTATGTTTAAACTGTCCTCTATCAGTTTGACATACACAAAGTGACTTCCTTCGGATTTCTCCAGGTCATACGAAAATCTACTTACAAGCGGGGGATGACAAGTAAACCGAGTAAACTATGCCCAACTTGTCTCTACCTCAGTTGTACACGAAGAATCGCTTAAGAAAGAACCATATGTATTCTCCCCCTATTTGTCACAAAAATATGACAAAGTAGTTTGAGACTAGAGTTTCATACACCTATAAGGACAGGTGAAGCTAAGTACTCGCATATCAAGCTTAAAAGATGGTATACTTAGGTAATCTGAACAACTAGATTCCTGAGTTCTCACCTTATGGAGAAATAAAGATACACTTTCTCCCAATATTCCACATCCACGCTCCCCAAAAAGATTTGTTATTAAGCGCAAGTTCAAAAAGAACTCTACCCCGTGTGGTGTTATTCAATAAAGAACAACTGACAAAGACTAACATGGACAGGAACAATTGAATGTTATCCAGTTTTGCTTTGTTGATAATCTCTTTTCCTTAGCCAATTTCGGAAAGAGTGTAATATGATTATGAGTTTGAGAAAACCCTAATAACCATATAATCAAAAGTTTCTTTACGTCACTACCGAAGTAATGGAAAAAGCATAACTTTTGTAAATAGACATAGCTTTACGTCACTACCGAATCAATGGAAAAAGCTTATGTTTTGCAATAAGATTGAGGTAAACAAATCAAATATTGCAAACATCATTAATAACATCTAAAAAGAACTTTTATTAATGGAATAAAGTAGTACATGCTTGAAAAACTCTAAAAAGCATGAAAGGCAAACTACTAAACAGATTTAGTTTATATTCCTTAGGCAAAAGTAAGAACAAGTTCTCACAAGGAACCAACTAATCCTTTTTGAAAGAAGTCATGACGAAGTTATTGATTTCCTCAAAATCTTTATCTTCATTCATAGGCATAGGAATATCAAACTCGAATTTCTTAGTCTCTTTGGTAGAGATGTTATGCACTTCTTTCATAAGCTCTTCTTGTTTATTCACAAGATCTTGTTGAACAACCAGAGTTTTCAGAAACACCTCTCCAAGAGATCTTAATTCTCTCTTTGTTTCTCTGCATTCCTTAAGAATGGATGCACTCCTTTGATTCTTCTGAGAAGGCTTTTCTTCCTTGTCAGTTTTTGACTTCTTCTTCTTCTTCCTCTTGAACCAGGGTTTCTTTCCTTTGTTTTTGGTTGTTTTCAAAGGATCATTTGGTTTCATGGTAACCTTGTCAGTTGACTTAGGATCCTTGCCTTGAGAAGTGATATCAAGGATTTCTACCATGTTGAAAAGTTTAGAATGAAATAAGAATAGACTTCTGATTTCCTTATAAACAATTCTTTCAAGAGTTTTTCGAAGAGATAAGGATTACATAAATCTTACCAGATACGATGAGGATAATATCGATCTGATTACGCGGAACGGTTCGGGAACCGGGTACGCGAATTTTTGTTCCTTCATTGACATCCCTCACTTTCAGAGGTTCCCAGAAACAATTTTAACCTTTCGTTTAAACAATCTGACCTTGTGATCATGAGTTCCATGGAGCAAGGCTCAACACTACACTCTTTGTCTAGTGACAATGAAAAGGTGCTTAATTGTGGGTTATCAATTACTTACAAAATAGATACGGAAAATGAAAAAGACTCTAGGACTTGCCCGACCACATTATGACTTCTCATCCCAAGGGGCAATGGATGAGATGCCAATCCTTCCTGCACTTAGTGCGAAGAGGGTAGAGCATGATAATGCTCTTGAAGTGGTGTTAAGTCTTTTTCCGAACTAAGTTTGCCTTTCTTAGTTCTGGCTCTCTTGAATTTCTCCGCTCCTTGTGTTGCTCTTAAGGAGTTAGAGTGATTTCGATCTTTGTTGGCTGCTTCAAAGATTAGAATCACATTCATGAGTTTGGCCGCTTTCCTTTGCAGTTTCTTTGCATGCTTGACTTTGCGTCTGTACACATGACACTGCTTGTAATCATGTCCCTTTTTAGCACAGTAGCTGCACCTAACAAGACGTTGCTTGTGTAGCATAGGGACGATTACCTCTTTGCAGGATATGTCACTAGAGATTGTGTCCATGGGGATAGGACATGTTTCTAGTTCTGACTTGGAATCACCCATGTTATCAGATTTGACACATTCTGCAATAAGAGCCATTTCACTTTCTTCATCAGCTGAGTAATAAACGTCAGATGAATCATCAAGTGAGGCAGCAAAGGCTTTCCCTCCGGTATATTTCCTCCGATTGGGACATTCCTCAGCCAAATGGCCAAAACCTTTGCACTTATAGCATTGTGGCATATCATCATCATCTCCCCTTTTGTTCCCTTCTTTAGGTGGGACTCTATCACGAGGCTTAGGAGTTGATGGTGGGACGTTCTTGATGAATCGTTTACCTCTCTTCTTTAGAAGATCTCTAAACTGGCGAGTTATCAAAGATAGCTCTTCATCAGATTCATTCCCACTATGATTGCCGGCGTCGGTGTTTGAAGTACATTCTTCGTTTACAAGTTTCCTTGTTTTTCCAGTAGCTCTAAGTCCAATGTTCTTAGAATTACTGTGCTCATGATCGAAGGTTTTTAGCTTTGCAACAAGGTCACTTCTTGTCATATCTAAGCCATGTACTTCTTGGATGGCATGCTTTTTGGATTTGTACCTTGATGGTAGCGACCTCAGAATTTTACTCACAATGTCCCTTTCCGGAATAGTTTTACCATAGGTGTGACAGGCATTGACTATTTCAGACAATTTGTGATTAAAATCTTCAAAGGTATCATCCTCAAGCATTCGAAGGTTTTCCCAGTCGTACATGAGATTTTGAAGTCTAGCTTCTTTCTCTGCTGTATTACCTTCGAATACATTCCTTAATCTTTTCCAAGCCTCAAAAGAGGTTTCACATGTAGCTATGTGATGGAATAGATCAGGTGTAACTGCATGAATGATAGCATTAAGCCCATCATAGTTTTGCTTAGCGGCGAGTGTTTCCACATCATCATAACCGCTATGTCTTTAGGAACAGTTTTACCGTCAACTACAACAGTATGAGGTATATATTCCTTTACGACATAAACCCAAGTTTTGAAGTCTCGGGCTTGCAAAAACGAAGTCATTGCAGTCTTCCACCATAGGTAGTTTGTGCCATCGAACTTTGGTGGTACGTTACAAGCTCTTACGCTTTGATCCATGACTCACAAGCCAAGATAAACACAGACAGTTACATCTTTAATGTGTTCACCCGCTCTGATACAAACTGAAAAAGAAGGGGTACCGAAATACTACCAACTTTTTGTTTTGGCTCGTGAGTCTTATGGTTGAAGTATGGACGATCTCAAAAATCAATATCCACACTTATAACTGGAGTTGTTAAACCTCGACAAAGAGTACTTTGGAGTCAACTTCACAGTTATGCAATAACGTACTACTTGGTGCTTTAATTATAAATCAGAGTTATAATGCGGAAAGTAAAAGCACACAAGACACCAAACGTTTTTTTAACGAGGAAACTGCCTTGCAGAAAAACCTCGGGACCTCGTCCACTTTGAACACCGCCCAGTACAAACTGACTACAAACACTAGCCTACTATAAGACTTCGGTCTGGGATGTATCAGAGACCAACTCAATCCCTCCAAGCAAATTGGCTACTGTCGCCTTCCTTACATCTCTGGATCCCCCACAGATCGTCACACACTTGATTCCCCTAGCTGACGTCCGTTACAGGCCTAGGAGTTGCTTTGACCGATGCCAAAGGCTTGTGTCAGCAATACTGGCTTTTCAACCAAACTGTTGACGTATGGTGTCTGTCCTCTATCAGTTTACCATACACAAGATGACTTCCTTCGGATTGTTAAATCCAGGTCATACGGAAATCTACTTCTTGAATCGGGGCTGACACGCAAACCAAGTAAGCAATGCCCAATTCGAATCTACCTCAGTTATACACGAAGAACCACTTAAGGAACTTATATAACTGGAGCCAACTAGGTCTTACAACATCGAGTGCAGCCGTGCGTTGCTACCTTTCCAACCTAGTTGAGTAACGTATCAGTTCTTGAATAGCCGTATATCAGAAGAGACGGACTTTAGAATAGACAAGAACGTGATCAGGTTACCAAGGTTACAGGTTAATCCGATTTCAACCAAAGATGGTTTCAATCTCCTACCTGTGCTTCCCAACTCTCAAGAGAAGTCTTTATAGTCGTAGGGAGTTCCCAGAAGAGCTGCAACCTATAGAGGATGACTATACCACAACAAGCATTCACCGAAGTGAAAAGAGTTTACGCTACCTTCCCTAAGGACCTTCACGTATGCTTGATGCTTGCGGTATTTGTCCGTAGACACCTCTATTTATAGCACTCAATAAGATAGGTTGCTTTGGAATTAAGCAATCAATTACTTGTCCCACAAGTTAAGGAAGCCCTAAACTTGCCAACCAAGTAATAGAGATTAATCTCAATTGGAATTCTTTTTAGAATTATCTGCCAAGTGTTTTGTTGGCTCAAAAACACTTCAAGATAGAAATCCAACAGACCAGAGATAATCTTATCTTATTGACTCATTGAGGATCGTTAGATGGAACACAAAAGGTATTTATGTTTTACACAAGTCCATCTAAGAGATAAAGGAGTTTTGGAATTTGACTCAGGGTGAAATTCTAGGAGAATATTCACTAAATCCGACACCAGTAAGATAGCTACCGTCAGGTTCACGTACTGGTACGTGAACAAAATAGCCATCTCAAACTCAGGGAATTTCCGAGTGTCTGGTACGCAAACCGGTTCGTGAACCGTGCGCCTGTCAGATTTCGTCAAATCTGGATTCCGCTGGAAGTACTGGGCTGAGCCAGAACTTAGACGTGAGAACGTCCTCAGCTGTGATCCATGGACTCTTTGCTCAAGAGTACTCCTTTAGATTCATCCATATCCAACTAACAGTTTGCAAGCAAACCATTGTAATGGACACATGGCGTCGAATCTATCTCATACATTCTTGTACTCACAGTATTTGTGGGATCAAACACTGGTCATGACACAAGGCCACGTTACACAAGAATACGATCTCAATCGCTATTATCACTACTAAAGTAGTTGACTATATTTCGAAAGAATAGAGAAAGTAGAATAGAAGAATATCCATAAAGTCATAACTCCTACTAACCTTTTGTCGATGAAGAATAATTGATGTCTTCTTTGTCTTCACAGTCTTCGTCTTCAAGGTCTCTACTACTTTGTCTATATCCCATTTCCGAAATCTAAACTCTAGTAGGCTAAATCAAGAATTGAGTTTTGACACCTAAAACTGACAACTAGCTTGACATACCAACGCTAGTGGGTTTGACCGGACAATGCCCTAACAGAGAGGAGAGCAGAGCAATTATCGAAAGAGTTGACCGAGGAACGTCAACGTCGATTGCCGATATAGACAGACTTTCCCGAGAGTTGGAGCTCGAACGTAAGTGTCGTTCAGAGGATGTAGAGAGGAGTGCCGAGGAAATGACTACCGAGCGAAATTTCATCCTCAAGTGCCAGGAGGACTTGAGAAATATGGTTACAGGTTTCGCCCTCGTTTATCATCAGTTAAGACATGGGCAGGCTGTTGAGGAACTTCTTACTCGATCCGCCTTGACTACCTCCCTGGCTACGAGTATGGATTGTTGAAGGCATGGTCGGTCCCTTTTTAGGACTATTGGTATTGAGACTCCTACCTATGAGGCCGTTGGTGCTGACGATGCTGATGCAGTACTTCCAGGTGATGAGGATTTGCTTCCTTAGGAAGTGTTTGTGAGGTTGGCCAGGGAGGAATTACGAAGGAGAGGGGTGATAGGGAACGTTTCTGAGGAGGCTCTGGTAATGATGAAGATGGTGACGACGACGATTTTGATGATGGCCACTCGGGAGGCGCCGGAGATTACCCTGAGGGTGATCCCAAAGATGATCCCAAAGGTGATTTCGAAGGTGATTCGAATGACAGTCCCAAGGATGATGCTGGAGCAGAAACTAGTAACGTAGCCGAAGATGGTGCACAGGATCTTGGGGACTTCAAAGAAAGGAGCACTGGTGGTGGTTGTTTTAGGTATAAAACAAATAAAGGAATCTGAGGGGTAAAGTGTGAAGTGTGATGATGTAATAAAAGATTATGATGAATTCGAGAGGTCAAGATCGAACAAGACTCGCCTAAACCAAGAAATGGCCGTTCGAGTATTGCTTCAGTTACAAGAAGAGGATTTTAGGGTTGGTTTAGGGAGGGAAGCAGAGAAAGATGAGATCAGAGAATTGCTATGATTTTCTGTGATATTGAGATAAATATTGCTAGATAAGGATGAATATTCAGTTCTCACTAGATAATAAATGTTGAATGAGAAGAGTTAATCAATTATCGATAAGATAGACTTGATTGAACTTGCACTGAATTTGTTGGATGAGAATGAGATATCGAGATGATTTCCCCAACTGGTCGAGTGACCTATTTATAGCAATATATTCTCAACTGATCTCGTAAGAAGTGGAAGTAGTGGAAGAGTGGGAGTGAGGAAAGAGTGGGGTCAGTTGTTAAGAGTCTTGCGCCTAATAATAGGGAAGACTAACAACCCACTATCTTATCCCATCTTCTCAGCAACGTTCGCACGACTTAGTTTTCTTTCCCGTTAAGTGATTGAGCCGTTGCAATCACACGTGCCGTAGACCGCCAAACCAAAACCCTAAAAGAATATCCCCCCATGTAACTAAATCTTGATTCTCGTAAGATTTGTTAAATATTTGTTTATTTGTTAAGTCAAAGTTGACTAGTGCAAGTCGTATCAGTTACTGATAAGCTTAGGACTTTGCGATAAGATAGAGATTAAGCGATAAGCTTTGAATATCTCTTTAAGATTTGGTTTAAGGATTGAGCCGGGCAATCGCCATTTAAACCTAATAAGATAAATCTAAGGGTTGAGCTAGCAACCGCCATTAGATAAGATAAGATAAGTCATCTAAGGGTTGAGCTAGCAACCGCCATTAGATAATGTAGGTCTAATGATTGAGCTATGCAATCGCCAATTAGACCGAGAGGATTTCAGCAACTCTCTGCGGCAATAGTCAAATAAATACGACTTTCAGTTTGCCATAAATAAGGGAAATTAGTTTGTTGCATGTAATGCACCAATTCCCTGGATATTGAAGACATATGAATGCCTAAAATAATATAAGTCATAGCCATGAGCCATGATTAAGAATTATAGCACTGATTTATGGAAGCAGGTCCGTAATCAGGAAAAATAGGCGAATGATGCTATCACGGCGTAGCCATCATCAAGAATGCATAAGCATTGCCAATATAAGACCTAAAGATAGGCCACAATAATTATAATAAGCCATATTGCATGGTATAATAATCTTATTAAGAAGTTAGGCATAGGTCACGAAGGACAAGCCATAATATTTATGTTATTTTCAGATTTCTGTACAGTTTGCGTGTTGTCCATTAGTAAAATCGCCCAGGACAGCCTATATTAGGTAAAAATCTGAATTTTTAGTATGTTATAGGAAATTCACAGAGGAAAATATTTCGTGAAGGAAGCGCCTTCTAATTCCTTACGGATTGGGCTCTAAAAATCACGCCATGAAGAAATACGTGAGCTGAACTGCCAGATTTCCGAATTTGATTAGGAAACTAGAGTATTATGGACTAAATAAAATCCATAATCCTCTAGGATTTGGATTAGTGAGGCCCATAAGTAGGGGAGGCTAGGAAGAGGTAAACCCTAGCTCAAAGGAGGCAAGGCTAGCCGTGAGGGGAAGAGGACAATCACGGGCCTCCATAAGCACAAGCGAGGGAAAACATTAAGACCCCCACAAATTAGGCGAGAGCCAACTATAAGGCCCCCATAAATTAGGCGAGAGCATGATTATGAGGCCTCCAATATTTAGCCAAGGCATAATCTTGGACCCCCAAGAGTTTGGCCAAGGGTGATGCAATGGGCATCCAAATATTAAGGCAAGCTAAAGATAATGGATATCCAAAAACTAAGGCAGGGGAGAATCATGGGCCTCCAGGGATTAGGCAAGGGAAGATGTGTGGGCATCCAAAGATGAGGCGAGGCCAACACCATGGGTACCCAAAGTTTAGGCGTGGCCAAACTTTAGGCTTGGCCAAAGTTTAGACCTGGCCAAGTTATGGCCGTGGATAAAATATAGGCAAGGCCAAGTATTGGCGCGGCCAAAAATAGGGCGTGGCCAAGTATTAGACTTGGCCAAAGATTGGACGTGGCCAAGCATTAGGCTTGGCCAAAGATTGGACGTGGCCAAGCATTAGGCTTGGCCGAGTTTAGGTCTAGCCAAGGATTGGCGTGGTGGAATTTAGGTCTAGCCAAGGATTGGCGTGGTGGAGTTTGGGCGCGGCCAAGTCTTTGGCCAAGGCCAAAGATAGGTGTGGCCAACCGTGTACTCCTAGGGTTTTGGCTCGAGCATGAGCTAGTCTAATGCGCATGCATAGGTATTTTAATACGTAAGTCAGGGATATGGACCATGCTACTAGGCTAGGGTCGCGAGATATTAAAATATGGCTAACGGCAAACCAAATATCTTATCCCTACTGTAAAAATAAATTCATACCTTATCTCGCGCTATTCCAGGATGCCAGAAATTGATGTAAAATTACTCCTGTGACCTCGTCGCCAAAAACCACCATCAACAGTGGTATGGTTGCTTTTTTTGATAAAAGGGAGTAGCTATTTGTTTCAAGAATCCACAACAGCGTATAGTGATGAAGAAAGTGAGGATAAGACTGAGCCTGTGAGGGAAATGACTCCTTCAAGACAATATCACTCCGGATTTCGAACCTATGAAGAGGACTTGGAAGCTGAAAGAGAGCTCTGGGATAAGATGAAGGTTTTTGGAGATCCCACCCCTCGCCATGTTGTGTTACCTGGTGAAGTTTCTCCCAAGGTCTAGTAACGAATCTTTTTGCCTTTTCCTTTGTTTTCTGGATGTATTTTTTGTACCTGGCATCTCCCATATTTTGTGCATGTATGCTGTGTTGAATATATATATATATATATATATATATATATATATATATATATATATATACGAAGAAACTTTTTCGTTTGATTAGAGTTTCTCCTTTTTAGTTTTGCATTTTTTCCTTTGGGAACTTCGTGATCAGGCACGAAGTTGTTCTTGCAATATTCTAGGCTCCTAAGGTTTCTCGAGGTGTGACTCTGGGGATTACTTCGATGTGGGAGATAGTAAGCCAAGCTAGTGGGGGCTTACAGATCACCCTTCCCAAAGGCTTTTAGCTACTTGCCTGTTTTAAAGCAAACAAAGGCTATCGAGGCCATAGGTACCCGTTTTGCCTCGGTGTACTGGGTGGTTATCGAGGATACTAGGTATCCTCCAAGAGAACATGGTGGTGCTCTGATAGTCCCGAGTAAAGTAGGGGACTTATAGTGGGTAGTTGCTATGCTTGTGCTTCGATAATAAAGTAGCTCAATGGGGGAGTGCCGGTCAAGGCTGGAGCTTAGACATGGTATTATTCTCCTATCGCGGCCTAGAATTTGACCCATTTGTATCTCGCTAGCCCCTCCTCGAGGCTATATTTTGATTTTTTAGAGGAGGACCCTCGGCTGCGTAACTCGCCTACCATTCCCGTGAATGTATGCGAATTAGCTGCCTCGGGGTTCCATCCACCTTTAAAGGTAGATGTTAATCCCATTTATCGTCCCCTCGACACCTCATAAAGAGAGGTCCTCATGGTCGTGTGATAGTGGGTCCTAATGCGTCATTGGCTTATATAGCTTAGATGCAAAGTACCCATCGCTAACGGGTTGTCTTGTGGGTAGAGGACTGTGTCATATAGCTCGTAGGGCCCTTACGGCTTATATGAACATCAGCTCTGTGCCTGTTATTCGAGGTCTTTTTATGTTTTTGGCGTCAGGGCCTTGGCGTTAAGGCCTTTTAATTTCATTGCGTCGGGGCACTAGGGGAGATATGGCGTCGTGGCCTGTTTGCTTTATATGGCGTGAAAGCCTTTGGAGGTTCGCCTATTCGAGTAGGACTTTTGCCTAGCCGAGCAGGATCTGGAGTTTGAATTGAGGTGTAGTGCATCGAAGAGTGCGATATATATATAATTCTTAACAACAGACCAAGCTGCTTCCTTTATTCTTTCATTCTAAAACTGACATTTCTTACTCATTGCTTACATACAAGGTTCTAATTAAGGTGTTTCAGATGCTTTCCCTCAACTGGGGTGCTTAGCTTTTGTCCTTCAAGATTGACTAGGTTGTAAGTATCGTTCCCAAGTGCCTTTTCAATTACATATGGCCCGGCCCAGAATTGCTCCATGGTATCCTTGTTAATGTTACCCGAGTTTGGCTTGCTGGTTGAGACGTCCGGGTTGGTACTTTGCTGCTTGCCACGAGGAATTGCTCTATGTTTTCGGTGCAATGACCCTTTCCCTTATTGATAGGTCGAGTGCCTTGTTTGCAGACTGTGGGGCTTCCCATGGTGGTGCCAGCCATTCCAGCCTCGACTTCAGCTATAAATTCTCTTATACATGACTCTGTTATCTTCGGGTGCTTTGCTTGGTTCGGGGGATCCTGCCTCGGATTCTCTCTTACTTGGACATCAATTTCATTGCATATGCGGGCTTCAGTTGGATCTCCTAGTATTTCTGCTATTCCAAGTGGTGTTGGGAATCGAATTCTTCTGTGTAGGGTGGAGGCTACTCCCATGATGATGTGTAGCCAAGGTCTTCCCACAATGGCATTGTAGGGGGAGTCTATGACGACCACACAAAATGATGTTGGTTGTTCCAACTTTCCTATATGAATCATTAATGTCAGCTCTCCCCCTGGGCGACGATGGTTTTCCATTGAAACCATAGACGTTATACGATGAGGGTACCAAGGCACTTTGTTTCCCGAACAACTTATCATACGTCCTTCCAATGAGTATGTCCACAGAGCTTCCCGGGTCTACCAGTATTCTAGACATTGCTGTTTTCTCGATGTGTAGCGTGATAACTAAAGGATCATTGTGCAATCTTCCTTCGTCGGGGATATCTGCTGCCGAAAAGAAGATTGGACGCCTCTGCCATTCTTCCAGGTGCCCTTCCACTGCTACACTTAATATTTCTTTGCCTTCAAAGTCTCTTTTATGAATTCTACCAGTGTGGACGCCTTTGAAGTTTCGTCCGCAGGTGTCTGCATGAACTATGGAGTTGCAGTCGCCGAATCTTGGGATGTCTCGGTCAATAGTTATTACATATGCCTCGTGTTTCTTCTCCTCTTTTGGTTGTGGTGGACTTGAAGGTGGCTTTGGTAGCTTAAGGAAGTGCTGGAATTTTCCTTTTGAAATGAAAAAGTGAATCTGGTCCTGCGCCGTGACACAATCCTCTGTTGTGTGTCCATAGAATTGGTGGAATTGACAATAATCTCTGGAGTTTCGAGTATGCTTTGGTTGGTTTCCCCTGCTTCTTGGGTATCTCATCTCGCTTGCCAATTCGGATTGTTCGATGCTTCGGAGAGCGTCTTCGATGGTGACAATGAGCTTCGGCAACTTTCTGTCTTGGAAAGTAGGAAATCTCGATCTTGGCACGCCGAATTTCCTGCCTCCCTCATGTCCTCTACCATTGCATTCGAATTCTCTTCGAGAGTCAGTTCCCCTGTTGTCGTTGTATTTTCTATTATCGTGATACCTCCCATCACCGAATTTGCCCTCGTTGCCATATCTCCCAGCATTGTTCTGCCTCTCTCGTTTTGAAAAGTCCCCTGCTTGGTGGTTCGTGGAGTGATCTCGCTCCTCGAGGGATAAGTTGTTTATGGAGTGTACTTGTTTTGATATGGCTTCCTTTCCCTGAGTTGCTTGTTCACTGATTTCCTCCAGTGTGATCCAATCCTTTTGATATTTCCGCAGGTCTTGCAGCGTCTCTACATTTTTGGAGAAAAGTATATCGTACAATGGATGATTCTTGTCGAGTGCATTTAGATATGCTCGTACCTTGTCTTTCTCCGAGGCCCCATTTCCTACTTCCACACACTGGGCGGTCCACCTGTCTGTCAAGTTTTTAATGGAATCTTCGGGTCTTACTCTGATGCTGAACAATTTCTCCACTCCTGGCTTTGATGAGTTGTTGTATAAGAAATGAAGTATGAATACTTTGGATAGTTCTTCGAAGGACGAGATCGAACTAGCTGTCAGGTTGTCGTACCAAGCCAAGGCTTCCCCTTTCAAACTGGAAGGAAAATACTTGCAAAGCACCTCGTCTATGTCAGCCCAAGCCAGGAATACTAGCAGGTACATTTTTATGTGCAGGGTCGGGTCTCCTGCCCCGTCGAAGATTGATGCGAAAACCGACATGGTGCACTTTACTGGTATGTCCTTGGCTAGAAGTTCAGGACTCAGTGGCGAGCGGTTGACGTCATTAATTGCTTGAGTCAGTTTCATCTTGTCGGTCGATTGATCCTGTTATCGAAGAGTTCCGCCCGAAGCGTTTTGATTTGCTCCATCATGACTTGTTGTAAAGCTTGTGTCTTGGCATTCTTCCTTGCCTGTTCATTTTCGTATATCAAATGTATGTTGTTTCGTTTTGGACGTATACTGGGTTCAGTTCTTCTGCTCGAGATCACTATCTCAGGGTCATTGGGGTCGTCTCCCTTGAATTTGGTGTTACTTCTTGACACCGAGGGTCCTCTGGATCGTGATATTGGATGTGGGCGAGAGTGTCCCTCACTGCTCCCTTTGTAGTTCGATGCAGATTTCTCCGCAGCTTTCTTATTTGCCTCGGCTAATTGCTTTTTTAGTTTCTTTATTTTCTTGTTCTTTTGGATCAGTTTTCTGAATTGTGCCGCCCTTGTAGCTTCTTCCTCGGTGGGTTGATGCACTGGCAGTACTTCATTCGGGATGTCATCTTCATCGTTTTCCTCGTCGTTCTCCCCATTTTCCTCTTGAATTTGTTGCTGAGGTGGTTCATCACCAAATGGGAATCTTTCCCCATCAGGACCCAGATCTTGTATTTGTACTTCTTCCTCGTTTACATGTTCTCTATGTTGGACTGTGCTTGTTGCTACCTCTGGCGATAGTCCTTTGCTCGTTGAAAATCTGGTGTTGTGCCTCGAAGAGCTCGTGCCATGCCTCGAGGAACCTACTCTTTGCTTCGGCATTTGTTCGGATTTCGAAGTCATGTTTGACAGTGACCTGTAAAAAACAAAAAAAAACGTGAGGTCCAGGGCGGCTGGTGCAGTGTACTAGGTCTGACATGTATCCTGGTAGACGTAACAGATTCTGTCGTGCGAGGTTTCAGGATTGATTATGCTCGGTTCTGACAAAACCCTAACTGTTTTGGCTTATCCAGATCTACCTGCCCAATGAGGAGGTTCAGGCAAGCTGTCCTATTTTTCTGAATCTAGACCCTGAGTATGGAAACTGCAAGGCTTATTTCCAAATATAGACTTGGTATAGAAACCCTAAAATAACCCTAGATTAATTTTGTTAACGTAAATGATGTATCGGATTTAATGGATATTTCCTGGAAATTGAAATGGCTGTTTCCAAAGTGAAAGCTACCCTTTAGATTTTCGCCGAGATTCTTTTGCATTTTGGAAAGGTTTTTTATACTCTTGATTAGATCTCTACATTTCAAAGCTTGGATTCCTTGAAGAAGCATTTATCTTATCATATTTGATGATATGCTCAAAAACCCTTGAGTGTACTAAAGCTTTTAAGATCTTTAGACACCCAAGGCGGTGGAGCTCATAAATAAAAATATGATGAAAATACTAATTTAAAGAAGAGTTTTGAAAACCCTAGAAAAAAATTCCCCAAAGAATTTGAAATCCATGAATCACAGGCAAACCCTAAGTTGTTTTAATCATCCCTGTTTCTAGCGCCAAACTGTGCGAGTATAAATTTTGCATAAGCACTTTATACTCAACAGCCATCAGATCTAACTGTTCAACTATGGTCATGGAAGCGATATGCATTTCATATATTAACACGAAGAGAATAAGAACAATACCGAAGCTATCAAGCATAGGAGATAACGATAATATGAAAATAACTATAAATATATTTCACCCTAATCAATACATGGATTTGATGCTTAGAAGTTTTGAGGAGAAGCTAACCTAATCTCACTCTCACGACTTAGGTTACACCAAAAATCCAACCCTTACAATGGATCTCGAGCTCGCCTTATATAGGCCGAGTCTGAAGTGGTTTACAGCTAATAAGACAAACTACTCATCGTGGAGATGTCAGAGTTTGTCGAGTAAGGCGGTTCCTTCGGTAGGTTCTTCTCCGAAGATGGCTTTGTGTCCTTTCCCTCGAACTACCTGCCCGAGCCTTCTCTCGCCGAGCTCTTTGTTCGAGTTGACTCTGCAGACTTTATCCGAAGCAAGACGAGATACCTTCGGGTTGGGCGAAGTCTTCCTGATCTTGACAGTGTCCCGAGGGTGCTTTTCCCTCCACAGATGGATTCACTCAAAGGTTATGAATCAACAAACTTGCAATTACTTCAATTATATAGATCAGAGACAATATAATGCCGAAGGGAAAAGTAATGCAAGACATCAGAATTTTGTTAACGAGGAAACTGCAAACCTAGCAGAAAAACCCCGGGACCTCGTCCAGATGTGAACACCCTCAGTATGAACGGTATACAAACGCTAGCCTACTCTCAGACTTCGAACTGGACTATATCGAGACTGAATTCACCCTACAAGCAATTCAGCTACCAATGTGCTCCTACGTCTCTTGGCTCCCGCAGTAGCCTACGTACTTGATTCCCCTAGCTGACGTCCTTTACAGGCCTAGGAGTTGCTCCACTTCCCTTCGTGAAGACTAGCGCTACCCTGCCTCTAACAGGACGCCTAAAAGTATCCAAGTAATTAAACGAGAATACGATTGTGATTTCCTTTAGACATAAAGTCAAGGTTAATGGAAATAGGATATGTTGAATAGGGCTTATTGATCTACCCTAAACAACTTTACCTCCTAACGCTTGACGAACTTAGTATGAAACCTAGTTCGTGAATTTGCGTTTGGGAACTTCTAGGGTTTACGATACAAGATCTACCTTACGAAGTTTCTAACAAATCTTGGTCGTGATAAGATTGAAAATATTCAATCGACCCAAGATACAAGATCAAGAATTTTACTTCCAACCTGTGTTTCACGATCCTCAAGTGAAGTCTTTCAATAATCGTAGTCCAAAAGGACTTCGAGATAACGACCAACCTTTATGCAAGGATACACAGATGTGTAGAGGATTGAGATTGTATCTTGCAGAAGGTCATCTATTTATAGTGATCACCAAGGGAGGCTATGCTTAAAGTTTAAGCAACCTTGAGTAGGGCTCAAGCAAGTTCCGGAACTAAGAAGGTCCATAGCTTGATTACCCATTCTCAATCCTCTATTAACTTTGGACTAGGCCAATAGGTAAATAAGACTAAACCTTGATTGAAGGTTTGCGACTTCTGGTCCAAATCATGTTTGGACATCGCTTTGCGACTTCTAGTCCAAATACTTGTTTGAACATCACTTGGATTAAGTAGTTGAATTCTATGGGCCAAGTAATGACGAGTTCGAGAACTAATCATGCCTAGACCGAAAACTTCAATGATATGAAAGTTGGAAGTTTTCTCATGGCTTATATGTACGCGTTCATAGAGCAGTCAGTAGAGTTCAGGAGAATCCGTGAACTTGTATGTACGCGTTCATACAGACTTTGCTCGTTCTCTGAAATGCCATACAATCACATGTACGCGTTCATGTACGCGTTCACCGTTGTGGTCTTTTTCAAGAGACAATTCAACATACTCTGCCTATACATATTATCACGAATGTGACAAATGCAAAGGCAGAAATCCTAGAATACCTTCGGATCTTATAAACAACATCATAGACTATTGTTATGATAGAAATGGTAAATACGATAAGGAAAGAAAAAACCTTTCTAACCTTTAGCGAGGACGTTATAATTTATCAAGTAGTAAGCTCTGGTCTTCATCTTCATCAGTCTTCGTCTCGATAACCTAAAACTATCCTAGTCCGAGGTTGTAGAGTAAACTTATCAAGGATTGTGTTTTTGTCTCATAAACTTGACAACTGACTTGAGATAGCAATATCAGTGGGTTCAACCGAGCAATGCTCTAACAATCTCCCCCTTTGTCAATTTTAGTGACAAAAACCAATCTTACATATGGATTCAAAAAGTAAAATCTTTTAGCCCTAACCATAATGTACTTGATCTTCTTGTAATCTTCAGCGTCTTCAGATAAGAGTGTTCCTGCAAGTGAAGATTCAAGGTAGAGATAACTAACTCAAAGTCACCACACATCTTGGTTTCTAGAAGGACATAGTCCAACAAGAGTTTGTTATGCAATTTAGTAGTATATAAAACTTGTAAGCATATTGCATCGATGCTTCAAGATACTACACAATTTGGTATGTTCTCCCCTTACTCAATCCACTAAATTTTGCTTTGATATGACAAGCATATTGATTTTACTCCCCCTATGACAATGCCGTAGACAATTGTCGTAGTAGATAGAAAGATTTTACTCCCCCTTACTACAAGATTTCTACCCCTTTTTGTCATAAAATAGACAAAGAAAAGAAATATAGGAATCCTCATAAAATCGCAATAATCAATGTAGACAAAGGTAAACATACCTGAAACGAGAGATAAAAAGATGCATTTCTCTCGTAGATTCCACAGCCGCACTCCCCAAAAAGATATTACCATGAACACAAGTTCAAAAGAACTCTCCCCCATTTTGTGTCATTCCATAAGGAACAACGCGACGACCTTCCCAAACAAGGATTTGGAATAAATTCTTGGGTGATGTACAATTTCACACGTAAAATTGAAAATATTTTTTTCTTTCCTAGCCAGTTATGGTCAAATAGGAAATCAAGGTTTAATCTTCCTACTTTCTCAGAGAGTTTCGGTCAAACATCGCCTTTAGAGAAAACATTAGGTTACCCCTTCCTAGTGGTTGTAAGACTAAGAATTAAAGGTACAACATTTAATCCAGCGGAGTTCAACATTGTAGCCTACGAGGTTCCTTATTATCAAAATCGTCTCCCCTTAGCCATAAGAGTCAGAAGCATGGATTTTTATAATTCTTCATGAACTGCTTTACCCGAACGGGTGGTATGGCTAAAAAAGCAAGTTCACGATTTTTGCAATACATTCATATAGATAATCAATTAAGATTAAGCATTGCAATCATCAATTAAGATTTTAATTTAATAACCTCGATTAATTGATGAAAAAGAAAATATGGAAGTAGCACAAGCAAATCATGCTTAAATCAAAAGATGACTACTTCTAGCATAGTGATTACTCAAACCCTAAGGAAAAGACAAAAGCTTTTTAATAAGGAGTTAACTATGCTAATAAAAAACTGACCTAGTTATCAGAGTCAGTATTTCCTTCAGGAGCTATCGAATCTTCATTATCATCTGTCTTCAGGTTTTCAAAATTCTCTTCTAAGCCATCACCATTAATTGGTGAGATATAATCAAGCAGATTTTTCACATCACCTTTTAGATTGGTGAGTTCATTCTTCATAACAGGTATGTCACGTTTCAGTGTTAGAAGTTTTTCTGCTATAGTAACAAGCTGAACCTTGACGACTTGAATATCTCGCAAAAGATTGAATGTAATTTCTGCTGAGATCATTGTGTCTTTATCTTTCTTTTGAGTGTCAATAGCATTGAAGCAAACAATAGTAGGAGAATATTCTTGAAATTCAAGAGGATCAACTACGTCTTCTTTGACAAATCTTATATTCTTCCTTTTCCCATCACCACCTTTATGAAAGTTTGCTTCATCCATATTTCTCGTGTGACACTACGAGAAGTTATGTAATTGTGCTTGAAATTGATTTCAAGTCTTTTAGGGTGTGATATATTTATAGGGTCTCATTGAGATACAACAGGAAGTTAATACAGTCTTAAACTGTATAAGGAAGTCGGTTTCTGAAACGAGCAAGTTCGTGAAAACCGATATTAGGGATTCTGAGATGACTTTTAGAGTCTAAAATTATTCTGAGCAAGGCTTTCCCTTTTTCATTATTTCACAAAATAAGGACTCAAGATGAGTGTGCATGTCCATGATGATAGAATTAGCGTTTACCCAAAATATTTGCAATAGACACATGTTTAATTCCTTATGTAACGAATGAAGAGATAAGTTTAAATATCAACATCATGATTTGTTTTTCATGGCTTTTCAGCTTACTCTTTCAGTTGCTCTCATGGATCATGTTCTCGACTCTTGCCTTAGGAGCCAGAGGCAGGGAGAGACGCTGGAGGTAGCAATTTTAAAGTGTTGATATTCACATCGAGTCATTACATTTTGGACTCTTATTGGATGTGAAAGCACGTTTGAAGGTGTGCTATAAGACAACCTCTGATATTGTCAACAACATGTGACTCAGAGTATTATATTTGGAGCATGGCTCAACAGTTTTATGTCTTATTATTGGTTTCAAGAAATTTCCTACAAGGTTTTATTGCTTTAAATACTAGGGTCCCACTTTTATTTATCAAAAAGACATAATAGCACAGTAGTGAGATAAAAAAAATAAACCTTGAGGTGTACTGTCCTCTTATTGTTCATATGAACAATTACATCACTCTTATCTAGACAGTACATAGATAAGAGTGGCAACTCATAACATTTTTTAGGTGTTATGGCGAGTGCTTTCCCACTCGCCTTGTGTCATCAATCTTGTCTCTCTTCCTTTAGAGAATTTGTCATAGAAGTTGCTATCATCAAAGTAAGATTCGATGGTTGAGGATTTACCTGAGAGCTTCTGCTCCTTTCTAACGTATGTTAATGAGATCTTTAAGCTTTGAAGAACCCTGCTTTCTTTTGTCAAGGATGTCTTGAAATTGAGTAACCAATTTACTCAAAGCATCATCTTGCAAAACTTCTATTCCCTTATCTTGATTGTTGACAGAATGTATCTTCCTCTTGGGAACCCAATGTTGTGTTTTTTCAACAGATTTGTTGAAACGGTGATTTCCAGAACTCTGAGGACGTCGAAAAAATTTCTTAGTCTCAGTATGTTCTTTAACTTGTCTAGGACGTGACCAATGATTGGGTTGATTGGTCTTTTTGATGTCACCGATTTCTTTGAGAATTTGATCTAGCTTTTGTTCAAGATCAATTATTCCTTTATTCTCAAAGGGTTTTCTTGATCTTGTCCGAATAGTTTTATTCGTTTTGCAAATTTGACAGATCATAGATGCATCTTTGGTGGTTTTTACGTTGGTGACAGATGTCTCAACGTTCTTGGCTTTTTGCACAGGAATAGTTGCAATATTGCCAATAGATGCAAGAATTGTTTCAAACACAATGGATTTGTGTATTTCATCTTTTAGGAGTGCAATCTCTCCTTTCAATTCCGTTATTTTTTCACATACCATGACAGAGATCGATTCATGTTTTGATTCCTCACAAGGAGTAACTTTGGAACATGAATCAGAGGTTATCATGGATATATGATTGACAAGTCGATTAACCTTGTGCTTTAGACGAGTAATCTCAGAACTTTGAAAATTCATGCGATTAATGAGTCCAGAGCTTTCCTTTTCAGCTTCT
>JAJJMA010287289.1:0-12586 GCA_023529015.1 Papaver nudicaule | reverse complement strand
AGTCCTTACGTGATTGTGAGTTTTTCCTAAAGGAAATTCGCATATTAATTTTTTGGTTGTGTAGTTTTTAAATTTGTCACTCCAGTGACTCTACCTTCCTAACTGCATTACCTTTTGACACTTAGTTTTATCGGCACAAATTGTTATTTTTAATCTAATTTATACTTGGCTTCTATCAAAATTAATTTCAAGCTTGGCCTTAATAAGTTCATCAACAAGCAAGGCAACTAAACCCGTGCGTAGCACGGGTGATAAACTAGTTGCAGTTAAATTCCTGGTGATGCTTTTGCCGGAGATTCATGAAGAGATGCAGATGATCGTGTAGCTGAAATGGGACTGAAACTGGCGCGAATGAGATTGGAATGGTGGCTGCTCGACGTGAAGAATAATGGGCTTGTTAACTGGGCTTTCTAAATGGACACCAGGGGATGGCATTTGAATAGAAGATGGTAAGTGAATGGGCTTCAGGAGTTTAGTTGGGCTCTAGTCTCGGTGATCGGTGTTGCAAGGGAATTCAGGTTAAAAAGGGAAAGACGGTGGATTTATGGGAGATTCATATATATACAGTACGAAGACTCGCGAGAGGACAGACCCCGATAGGGGAAAATATGGTTTTATTTACTTTGTTTTCTTCTTATCAATTTAATAGCTTTTGAGAAAGCCATATCTTGCTAGAATTCTTGTTAGGGGTGAAAGGATGAAGTTGTAGAGATTTTTCTTGTGTTCTTGAACAATGGGTTATCAATAATAAGTGCTTAATTCATGTTTGTGTTTCTCTTTTGATGTTTTACTCTCTATATGATTTCTCATGTTCTATGCCATGTATAGTCCATCGTTAGGTTGTTAGAAGAACTCATCGAACCTCGAAATATTCGTTTTATGAATTTCCTTTGACTAGTTATGCCAAATATATCTAGTGCTTGTGAATTCTATCTTAGGTTGAGAACAAACAATTCTGATTTGCATCTTTTATGATACTCTTGTAATCGAGTACAAGTAAACCCCCTGCAACGGATTCCCAAAACCTTAACGTTTTCACAACCTTGATTTCATCTTTATTGACTTCTTGCTCTCGTATTCTATATTCTATATATTTCTAAATTCTACAACAGTATCTCAAACACTCTCTGTGGGACAATCCGTATTTGTCGTTGTCTACATCTTCGACACCGTGCACTTGCGGTATTACAAGAGTCGGTTTTTCGATCGATCAGCTCTCTGTGGCCAGTATACTTATGAGCCAACCTACTTCCATCCAAAAATCTTCACAAGCCCAAACATTTACTGCAAATTGGATTTAACAAAGAAAAAACTCCTTATCTCATGTTCCTAAAGTCTTCACGGGCCAGTTACTCCATTGTTGACGAGATTAACTATTACCCACTAATTTTGGTCCCGCTACACGTCCTGCTAACGTCAGCATCTTCCAAATCGAGATAATCTTCTTTCCGTTTCCACCAGTTAAAGAAGAAAATTTAGTTACGAAAATATTTTCGATAGCCTTCCTGATCTAACACAGACTTCTAACCAAGCAGGGCCCGCCACGAGTCCAATTCTCTCTTCCTTTTGCCCAGTTCTATTACACCACCTGCATTCTTTTACATTTATGTTATAAAGATGTCGATGACATGACAACGTTCCCTTGTACCGCTTAGTTAGAAAAATGCTGGTGTCATCGAACTGTTAGGATTGATTTCCTTCCTTTGGTCGAATACTCCATGTCCTTCCTCCTACTTCAAATTCTACTTAATATATAATTATGTACCGACCACGTAGAGTTATTTATCAATCACCAGTTGCATCACCAATTCTCCCGTGTCATCCATCTAATACAACCCCAAATTTCCTCATGACTTTTCCCCCATCATCGACAATGACAACAACCAATTTTGTTGAGTTCAAACGATCTCCAATTCTTTAACTGTTTGGTCCCAATACTAATTAGGTATTCTTTCCCTAAAAATCGATCAATCGCCATCAATCACTGATAATCAATGGTAGTAAACAACCCACCATCTTCGATTAATCAGTACGGATCTCAAACGCCATTTATGGCAGCAACCCATCCTCTGTTTCCTTGTGCTATCATTCGAAATTGATCACTAATACCACTGCGATTATGATAGTGATCATCATTATCACTGTTCAATTACCATCGAATATCCATCTTTCTATGGAGATCGAATCTACGATATCCTTGCACAAATTCACATTGACGTGTCCCACTAATAATTAGTAGGATCCCACGTACAAAGAGTTTGGTTAAGGAACAAATTCCCTTCCTTCCTGGTCTCGTTGCTTCTTTCAAAACTTCACTGGATCATCGCTATTTATTTGTTGTAGCGTCTTGTTTCAATAATGACATGGTGACGTATACACCTTTCTAGCTTCCTTAATAGTCAACCAAGCGGGTCTCTGTTCTCCACCACATCCAGTAGTCACCTAGGAATTAAATTTGTACGCCTGATGCATCCTCCATGACCACCTATTCTTCCGATATCCAAACCAAACAATGGATCAAACCCATCGAGACAAAAACTTCGTTATAATTTTTATGTTTTTATATTTTTAACAATCTTTTCTTTTTTCACAAACCAAAACCTATTTATTTTTGAAACAATCTCGAAAAATTATATTCAAACCTAGCTCTCTATTTTTCTCTTCCTCCCCCTCTTTGTCTCACCTTGCTTTGATAACAAATGTAGGATCGAGAACAAGAGAGAGGAGAATAAACACAAAATAAGTGGAAGACTACATTGTTAACAATCCGATGTATTTTACAATGGTGATAACCGGTGCCTTTTATAGGGTGTTCACATCTGGACGAGGTCCCGGGGTTTTTCTGCTAGGTTTGCAGTTTCCTCGTTAACAAAACTTCTTGTGTCGTGCATTACTTTTATCTTCCGCATTATATTTATATAATTAAAAGTACTGCACAAATCCAATTGTTGATTATATAACCTTTGAGATTACTCAGGTGAATACTTGAATATTGATTTGTGAGATCGTTCAAGTAGTATAATCAACAGAGTTCACGAAACACTAAAGTTGGTGGTGTATCTCGGTATCCCCTTCTTTTTCAATTTGGTTGCCCCCTTTAGCAACCATCAGAGAACATGCTAACACATTAATAGAACACCCTAGAATAGCGTAGAATCGTCAAATGGCCAAGAAACTCTAATTCCAATAATCCAGACATAATGAGTGAGCAATATATATGGGATATCGGTCGGCTAACCCAAAACAAATCCCAGATAGATTATTCAGCTAGAAAATTAGAAACCTAATAATATTAGTGAGGAAATATGAGTAACCTGGGAGAGAGTTTTTCTCACCGTATCTTCAGGTTCATCTCATCTAGTCTGACTTCTTGTGCTGGTATTGCCTATGCTGGTTAGAGTTTTTTCAATTTCAACCGTGATCCTAAGATTTGTTTTTTTGATCCTGTGATGATTACTTCTACTGGAGAATGGTTTCACAATCTTATTCTTGAAGCTGGAGGATTGATTTCACGTGCTTTCAATGGAAGCTGTAGGATCGAGAACAAGAGAGAGGAGAATACACACAAAATAAACGGAAGACTACATTGTTAATAATTTGATGCCTTTTATAATGGTGATAACCGGTGCCTTTTATAGGCATCACATACCCAAACCAATTACCTAAAAAAATCTAGAGTTCCTTTACAAAGAAACTACTCTAAATATAAGATAATACCATAAATAACTCGACTTCCTAATCAAAAAACACTTCTAGAATGTTCTAGCTTCTCCTAGAATTATCCAGCTCTAAACATAACACATTCTAATATAACTCAAACTTCCATAACTTTGACTTGTTAGAGTCTCAGTTAAACACTATTTCCAACAGAAGCATACCTGGTTCCCTTATTTCTGTAGTCACATTAATAGGTTTCGATGTTTACGGTTATAGAGGAAATCGGTACACTTCTACTTTAAGATTTCTATTATGATACAGAAATAATCCAAGTAGACACCTTCAAATCTCAAGAGTGACAAAGTTCATATGTTTAAGTTGTGCTGCTTCATTAGTCGTTCTATTAAGCAAAGTTGAACATATAGATATTTACTTTTTTTATTTGTACGAATGTTGTTGGTTTTCTAGCAACTTTGGTTGTTTCTTTTGATACCGAAAAAACACTGGTATTATTGAAGCCTTATTTGGAGCATTTTTAGGTCTGGGGTTTTCGTTTTTTGTCATTAAAGAATTCTCACAAAGTTTTTTTTAGTTATGTAGTATGTGTAGTTTGTGTCATTTTATATAGAAGACTTCAACGGTTCCAGTTGTTGTTGCTGGTATTGTTACCAGTGATGACGGTAATATACCAACTGGTCAAAGGCATGGAGTTTATTTTTCATCATCAGCCAACGTGACACAAATATCATCATCAACAGAACCAATGAGGTCCGAATCTGATAGGTCAGCATCAGATACAGGTTTTGAATCACGGGAAGCTACATTTGGAAGGTTGCAGAACCGTTTCAGCAAGACCCTCCTTTGGGGAGTTCCTACTTCATCTCCTTCTTTCCAAGATTTTCCATAGGAAATAATTTTGATCAGTGGGTCATATATTATTATGTTTTAATTACATGTTATTTTTTTTATTTTTTTTTCCAGTTTTTTAAGTCATGTTTCTAGTTTTTTTAGTTTATTTATCAACGTGGAGAATCAAAAATGTAATGAAGGCTTGCAGTATTATCTAATGAAATCATTTTCCATTCGCTAATTCACTGTAATTTCAAAATATTATATAATGAACCCTGAAATGAAAAATTCCAAAACGTAGTGCATATCTTTTTTAACATTCGAAAAAGGTACAAACTGGGTGGTAGGGTGGTGTCTTTAACTAAAGTAAGGGAGTTATTGTGTTTAATTATCATCACCCAAAATTCAAGAGGTACGTCAATTGATTCAAACAGGTTTTCCCCTAAATCGAACAATTACTGACAGGTTTTGTTTCTTCTTGACACTTGGTGCTTCAACGCGGTTCTCGACAAGGTTATCAACATGCGAGAGTTTGGGTGATACATGTGTATCTCGTCGTTTAGAGAACTTAGTTAACCTCAAGTTAATTGAGGGTAAAACTCTATTTCGGGAAGAAATTCTAAATAGAGAAGGATTCTTTTAATGAAGGAATTCTAGACAAGGTAGTATTCTTAAATAAAGAAATACTCCTAGATAGGGAAATATATTCCTAAGAGGTTTGGGACAACCAAACCACTATAAATAGAGGTGCCTAGTTCATAACTAAGACTCAGATGTTTCGAGAGAGATTTCTAGCCACTCAGATATTTCGGGGAAATATCTAGTCCAAGGTTTAGACCTAGAGAGAGCAAACTTGTGAGGTAATTACTAGAAGTATTACAAAAACAAGTTTAGAGAAACAATTTAGGGTTTAAATTGTTTAGTGAGATTGTGAGCGTGAAAGAGAGAATTGTAATTGTTTTCTTGTTCATAATCTAGAGAAGATAGTTTCTTCGAAATTGTTCCCGTGTTTTCTATTTTCGTCTATTGTTATTTTGAATTCCGCCATAATAACTCTAGTCATCAAGAGTACAGAAATTACATATATCAAGTTGGTATTAGAGCGGTTTATCTCCTTTTAGGGAAGCTTTTGTGGTTTATGGTCTTCACTAGATCTCTCTACATATAAATTGGTGATTTAATCGAAAAACATGAATACATAAAAAGAACAAGAGGATCATGGTATGGTCTAAGTTAGGCAAGGAAAGATTGAAGAAGGAAGGTATGAATTTGAAGCAACCATTGAGATATGAACCGTTTTGTATACTCAGTCAGATTGGTGTCGATATCTTTCGTCTTGATTTACCATCTTACATAGGAAAGTACTCGGTTATTAATGTTGAATACTTGAAATTGTTCGAGCCGCGTGTTGAAGACTTGTGGTTTGTTCGGGAAAAATCACTCAAGGAAGATTACATTAAGGAGCGAATAGTGACCAAGATACGTTAAGGAGAGAAGAAGACTTTCCTAGTTAGACATCAAGGTCAAGTTCCAAGCAAAGCGAGATGGTTCAAGTGGGAGATAGAGACTCACGAGTTCTCTAATCTCAAGTTCTAACTTTCACAGGAGTTCAAGTTCTTAAAGAGGGGGGCCCATGATACATGTGTATCTCGTCGTTTAGAGAACTTAGTTAACCTCGAGTTAATTGAGGGTAAAACTCTATTTAGGGAAGAAATTCTAAATAGAAAAAAGATTGTTTTAATGAAGGAATTATAGACAAGGTAGTATTCTTGAATAAAGAAATACTCCTAGATAAGGAAATATATTCCTAAGAGTTTTGGGACCACCAAACCACTATAAATAGAGGTGCCTAGTTCATAACTAAGACACTTAGATTTCTCGAGAGAGATCTCTAGTCACTTAGATATATCGGGGAGATATCTAGTCCAAGGTTTACACACCTAGGGAGAGCAAACTTGTGAGGTAATTACTAGAGGTATTACAAAATCAAGTTTAGAGAAACAATTTAGGTTTTAAATTGTTTGGTGAGATTGTGAGCGTGAAAGAGAGAATTGTAATTGTTTTCTTGTTCATAATCTAGAGAAGATAGTATCTTTGAATTTTTTCCCGTGTTTTCCTATTTTCGTCTATTATTATTTTGAATTCCGCCCTAATAACTCTAGTCATCAAGAGTACAGAGATCATACGTATCAAGTTGGTATCAGAGCGGGTTAGCTCCTTTTAGGAAAGATTTTGTGGTTTATGGTCTTCACTAGATCTCTCTACATAGATTGGTGAGTTACTCGAAAAGCAGGAATACATAACAAGAACAAGAGGATCATGGTATGGTATAAGTAGGAAAGGTATGAAGTTGAAGCCATTGAGATATTAACAATTTTGTATACTCAGTCAGATTGGTGTCGATATCTTTCGTCTTGATTTACCACCTTACCTAGGAAACTACTCGGTTATTAACGCCGAATACTTGAAATTTTCCGAGTCGCGTGTGGAAGACTTGTGGTTTGTTCGAGAAGAATCACTTAAGGAAGATTACATTAAGGAGCAAATAGTGACCAATATACGTCAAGAAGAGAAGAAGAAATTCCTAGTTAGACATCAAGGTCAAATTCCAAGCAAAGTGAGATGGTTCAAGTGGGAGATATGGACTCACGAGTTCTCTAATCTCAAGTTCTAACTTTCATAGGAGTTCAAGTTCTTCGGGGGGGGGGCATGATTCATGTGTATCTCGTCGTTTAGAGAATTTAGTTAACCTCAAGTTAATTGAGGGTAAAACTCTATTTATGGAAGAAATCCTAAATAGAGAAGGACTCTTTTAATGAAGGAATTCTAGACAAGCTAGTATTCTTAAAGAAAGAAATACTCCTAGATAAGGAAATATATTCCTAAGAGGTTTGGGACAACCAAACCACTATAAATAGATGTGCCTAGTTCATAACTAAGTCTCAGATTTCTCGAGAGAGATTTCTAGTCACTCAGATATTTCGGGGGTCCTAGAACACCTAGAGAGAGAAAACTTGTGAGGTAATTACTAGAGGTATTACAAAAGCAAGTTTAGAGAAACAATTTAGGGTTTTTTTTAGTGAGGTTGTGAGCGTGAAAGAGAGAATTGTAATTGTTTTCTTGTTCATAATCTAGAGAAGATAGTTTCTTCGAATTTGTTCTCGTGTTTTCCTATTTGCGTCTATTGTTATTATGAATTCCGCCCTAATAACTCTAGCATCAAGAGTACAGAGATTACGCGTATCATTGGGTGAACCAACTCTTGTAAGTAAAATGAATTCCATTGGATGGGATAGTTAGGTGTCTGCCCATACCTGGTCTGTCCAATATTTGCGTGATGGTACGCTTGGTTTCTGGGCACAAGGTTCCTGCGTTCTAGGCCATCCTACGGTGTGGCAGCTTCTGTTGACAGTGTTGTTTGGCTTCTTTGTTGGCTATGGGAGTCTACTTCTTGGTTATAGTATGTTTGTTCTTTCGTTTGGTTTTCTTAGTTGGCAATGGTGTAGTGTAAATACCGTGAGTTTTTTTGGGTGTGTTTCACAAGGCAGCTTTTCCTTTTGGTATGTGTGGTTTGTGCTGATCTTCACGGTCTTATTAATATGGTGGGTTAGGGATGTTTTCTTCTTCGAGCATGGAGTTGTTTGGCTCATTTGTGGGTTGTTTTATTCCTTTATCATTTCATGAAGAAGAAGAGCACAGGTTGTCTACTTTTACCTGTGAGTTGTTGTTCTTAGTTCACTCTTTTGGATGACCACTCAAATTATCACTTCTCAGCGACAGTTTGAAGTTGGTGGCTTTATGGCAGTTATGGTTCTGTCTTTCCTGGTTCATGCTTGAAGTTCGATACGGCCCTTCCTACGACCTTATCACAGACCAACTGATGAGGACACACATATCCTTAGGGTTAAAGAGGTGTACTAAGTTACATCGGGCACAAGTATATGGTACTGTTTTTTTGTTTGTTCGGGATATCACTTGTTATTGTACTCGACTTCTTGTCTATAGACAAAAGTCACAAAACTATGATGTAACCTCATCCTCTTTTGTTTAATAAACAAGGCCTTTCTTTCTGGAAAAAAAATATTAAAAAAAAAAAGAAAAAACCTTTTCCTTTTAAAATAAAATAAAATAGATACTGGGCCTTGAATAGTCGGAGGGTCCATGATAGTTCATTAGAGCCCACATTGAAATTGCAAATTGCGCGGGAATCTTGGCGCCCATATGAAATACTCTCAGATATAACCCTAAAACCCTTGTGGCCTTGTTATTGCAAACATTCTCTCAAATCTTGTTAACTGAAGATGATGCACTTCTCCTCATCCCCCTTATACCTCAAACCCTGAATCAAAGTATCAATTGATCAGACTAATTTCTTCTTCTGGTTTCTCTGTAAGTACCAAATCTCTTACATCCCTTTTCTCAGAAATTAGAAATGTAGAACCCTAATTTTTATCTTCATTTTTTTCTTTTCTGATGGAGCATTTTTATGGTTTAAGTATTTGGTTAGCTAGACAAAAAATGATGCTGGACAGACTTAGTAGACAACCTTTTAAGTGGATTAGGGATTCGTTTTTAGTAAAAATGAAAACAATCAATAATAAGATTCAGGTCTAAAGCACCATGAAAAACGAGAGAGGAAGGCTTCGAATATCTCAGTATTACGATAGTGTATACTTAGATGTGATGCATATAATGGTTGTTGCTCCAGAACATTTCATGGCAAAAGCTGATTATCATTCTATTAGTTAATTGATTCATCAGTCTGATTATCATCTCGAAAGGCCCTAGCAAGGAAGAGGATGAGTTAGGAAGGGGTAAAAGAACCCCTGTACCCAGGAAAAGGTATTAGTTTTGGCTAGTTTGGTTGCTTTTGTTTAGTGTTTTGGAAATTTGTTTTCTTTGTACTGGCGCTTGTGCCTGTGTTATTGCTCTTGGAGCCTGTTTTGGGTTAGCTTTGAACTTTCTCTTGTTGCGCGTCAGCGCTTCCTTTTGTAGCTTTTTTCCTTTATCAATAAATTTCAACCTTTTTATAGTAAAAAAATATATTTTAGGATGTACATTAGTGTGTCTTGGAATAGGCCTGCCACATTAAGAAGTAACAATAGTTTTCCACATCGATTGTTTGCACTTTGCACTTCGCTAACGTTTATTTTGTTTAGGCTTTAACAAACTTCGGTCAAAATGGTGATTGTAGTTATGACTAGTTTTTTGAGATTCCATAATTAGATTGAAATTCTATTGAAACTCGCCTTTTAACTATTTTTACTAGCTGAAGTTGTTTCAGATCAAATTTATTTTGATGCTTAATTTAATTGATAGCTTCAAATTGTGCATCCGGTTTTGAGAGTTCTTAGTAAACAATAAGAGCTCGAGCTGTTGGTGCTACAGTTCTTGGAGAATATGGACCTCGAAACTGCCAATACAACTGGGCCTGCTGCTGCTGCTGCTGAAGCTTCTGAACCTCGAGATCAGCCAACTGAAGGCAAGAAAAGGAAATCAACCAGTGCCAATACAACTGGGCCTGCTGCTGCTGCTGAATCTTCTGAACCTCTAGATCAGCCAACTGCAGGCAAGAAAAGGAAATTAACTAGTTCCCCATCAGAAGAAAGGCCACACTTCAAAGAAAGCAGTGATAGCGCTCAGGAGAGTTGCGCTACTACTGATAATTATGACGATGGTAGGAAAGCCTTTGCTGAAATGGTTATTAAATGTGGGTTGCCTTTTGAAATGGTTGAAGAGGAAGGGTTTAAGGCATATACCAAATTTCTTGATCCTGGATTTGAAGTCCCATCTAGTACGACTCTTCAGCGTGATGTTCTGGCTATGTACATGTTAAAGAAGCAGAAATTGAAAGATTTTTTTAAGAAAAATCGTCAGAGAGTAAGTCTTACAATTGATACATGGACATCCATCCAAAATGTTAAGTATATGTGCATTACTGCTCACTTTATCGATCGTAATTGGAAGTTGCATAAGAAAATCATAAATTTTCGTCATATTGAGAGTCATAAAGGTTTAAACAGCGGCAAGACCTTAGAGACATGTTTGTCAGAGTGGGGAATTGATAAGGTATTGACTGTGACTGTTGATAATGCTAGTGCCAGTGATACAGTTATTAATCATCTGAAGGATACAGTGATGAAGAACAATGCAGCAATGAACGCCGAATTCTTGCGAGTTAGATGCGCTGCTCAAGTACTGGCTCATGTTGTAAAGGCTGGTTTGAAAAAGTATCGAATGTCGATTAGCAAAATCAGGGCGGTGATTAAGTATGTTTTGAGCAAACCTTCTAAATTTGCAGACTGTGTTGCCGAACAAAAGATTGTGTGCAAAAAGGGTTTAGTCTTTGATGATGAAACTAGATGGAATTCAACTTACTTTATGTTAGAGGCATTTGAAAAGTTTGGAAACGCTTTTCAAAGGTTAGAAACGGAAGATACTAAATTCTTTAAAAAGTTCTGTTTCAGTACTTCTACTTCTGTATCTAGTTCTACTTGTACTGTTGATAAAGAAGTTTCCACCCTTGATATTGAAGAAGCTTCCAGTTCTGATTCCGAATCTGATGAAGAAGTTTCCTGTTCTGAATCTGATGAAGAGGCTTCAATGCCTGGCAAAAAAGCGTTCAGTTCTGCTTCCGAATCCGATAAAGCAACTTCCTATGCTGAAGATTGGAGCTATGCCAGAAATTTTTCTAAGTTCTTGAAGGTATTTTTGGAGGCTACCGTTAAGCTTACTGCACCTACGTATCGTACATCAGATTCCTTCTTGTGGCAGCTTTGTGTGATTCATACACAATTGAGCCTTTGGGTTAACAGTAAAGACCCATTTTTAAACAAAATGGCTAATACAATGTTTCACAAGTATAACAAGTATTGGGGAAATTACGAAGACATGAATTCTTTCTTATTTATTGCTGTCCTGCTTGATCCTAGAGAAAAAGAGTTCGGATTAAAATTTCGACTTGATGTATTGTGTCAAAAGGATGAGAATTTGGCAGTAAAGATAATGGGCAGGGTGAAAAGTGATCTTGTGAAACTCTACGAAGAATATAAGTTACTCTATTCAGGTGCAGAAAATGTTGGTGCTGAAACAAGTAATCTGTATGACTCTGAAATGAACGACAGTGAGGATAATTTTGAGGCTGTTTTGAGACAGGGCTTAGAAAAATTAAAAGAGGAAGTCGAGTTCAAATCAGAGGTAGACAGGTATTTCGCCGAAACATGTGAGTGCACTCGAGCTAACCCTCAATTTGATTTATTGGACTGGTGGAAGACCAATTCTACCAAGTATAGTATTCTTTCTTACATTGCAAGGGATATACTGGCGATACCCGTGTCTTCTGTTGCATCAAAATCAGCTTTTAGTACCGTAAAGCGCGTCCTTGACCCGTTTCGAAGTTCTTTATCTCCTACAACAGTTGAGGCCTTGGTTTTCATGCAAAGCTGGTTACTGAGAACAACCGATCTTGATCTTTCTGGCTCAGGAAACAGGTATTATATATTTTTTGTTGGTGTTTACAGTTATGAATATCTTGTTTATTTGTAGTATCTGACTATCGACCTCATGTTGTAGGTTCTCCAGATAATGAAGAGTGGTAAAAGGAGATGTGCAGGATATGATAGACTGAGAAGAAAGCTTGCAGGCATCTGATATTTTGCTGTATTCTTGAATTGTTTTTGGTGTGGGTCAATGGATTAACCCAACAGACTGATTTTTTTTTCTTTCTTCTAAAATTAGTTTTGAATTTGATATGTTAACTGATGACTGATGATTGAATTTGATATGTTCAACCCCAGTCCTATCCTAAGCGAAACACCTTTTGGATTTGTGATCTTTTGTTGAACAATCTGCCAAACTTATATTTTGCACAACTTCTGGACTGCATTGTTTTAGAAACCTATTTGAATTCCTGTTCCCATAGCAGTATGTTGGATGGTTTGGTGCATCAGTAAAGAACACAACAGTCACGACTCACATATCTGGAGTCTGCTGACTTTATTCTTTGGGATACCAACTTACTCTCCTACCTGATCATCCTAAAACATCCCAATACTCATTTCCGATCTGTCATGATGATGAC
>JAJJMA010287282.1:0-11158 GCA_023529015.1 Papaver nudicaule | reverse complement strand
TCCAAACGCTTTAAGTGAAACTAAAGTGTTGATATGCGGAATTCCTGTATAAATAAATTTACCAAAATCCTCAAGCATTTTGAATCTCGAAGATTTCAGGTCATAAAGATAGAGCTTCGAACCTGAATAACATAAAACTTTACCACTACTTGTAAGCGCGATTGAGGTAGTGGATTTATCTGTATGGATTAAACTGAACTCTTTACTCCACTTGAATGAATCATCTTCCTTTTTCTTCAATAACCAAACATCACAATCTTTGTTGTTGTCTTTGCTATAAAGACTACTACACAAATGACCTCCCAAAACCCCAACCCTGAGACGATTATTCCAGGATTCATCTAATTCCACAAAAGCTTCCTTAGCCAAATCAAATGCCATAATTCTCCCTTCTCTGAAATTCCAATATAGAAATCCATCAACAAACACAGCTTGTTTTCCGTGGAAGTAACCCGTACCTTTTACATTCCCTGCACTTCTCCATCCCTTACCACTTCCAAGAGTATAAACCTCAATCTGCGCGAAATCACTTCCCCACCGGAAATTGTAAAGCCTAACAACCTTATACTCATTAGTCGACGCAACGTAACCAAATCCGTACAACATAGAACGAACAAGATCAGCATATGTCTCTCTATCAAGTTCTGGAAGTGTGATACATTCTCTTGTCATTGGATTACAGATGTAAGAAAAAACATACGATGAACCACCACTATACCAGTCCTTGGTGCAATGTTTAGGCAATCCAGTTATACAAATCAAGCCGTTAATTGAACTAAAGTCACTGTAATCTAAGCCAAACGGAGGGTTCAGGTTCAGTTTCTTAACTTTATGAAAAGATCGCTTATTATCATCATACTCCAAGTAATATAAACCTATAGAGTCAGACACATCACGCATCTTGAAAACAAAGGTGAGCTTACCAGAATCCGCAGCAGCAGCAGAATGAGAATCAAGAGTACCAAGGAGGCGATTTGTGTGCCTTTGAGCGAAAGATGGATGGTGAATAACCTTTTTCCAGGTTTTGGAAACGGATTTGCAATCTAAAACTGATTCTGCTGGTAACCTAGTGAAAATGTCTAGCATGATTTTTGCTGGAAGATCACTGAAATTCCCCATTCGATTTGTTGATGAGAATCGCAGAGATTATAAGAATTATTAGGGTTTTTTGTTGAGAGGATATATAGTGGCGATGTTGCGGTGCCAAACTAGTTTTACTTTTATAGCTTCTCTGTTTTTAGCTTCCTTGTTTAGTTTAAACTCTATAACTAGTATTTTCTAACCGGAAAGTTTAAGTATACCGGGAGTAAATCCGGCACAAAATCTTGCGAGAGACAAAGTTAGTGGGGCCTTTCCACAACTTTTTCCCACACCAGATGTTAAGCACGCAGATCGTCACCTAGGCAACAAATTTTTAGGGTGGACAACTGCTCCTGTCGGTCACATTTTTAGTTACGTACTGTTGTAACTTGGTACCCGCAAGGATTAACTAACAATCTGACAAAAAAAAAATGTCAAAAACAAAATACTTTTAGCAGCTATTTTAAAATAAAATGATCAACCAACTCGAAGTCATGCCTCCGAATGCTGGAAGGTTTTCACTTTTCACAGCCAATTTGAAATCACGTTCAAAAGAGTTCTTATGGAAAAAAAAAAAATCTCTCAGTTGTTGTTATCCGACTACTAATAAAAATGTAAAACTACTAGACAACCGTTATCCGGTTGGCAGCCTTCTTTATAGTAAATTCTAAAGAATCTGGTATCTGGGAAACAAGATACTTGGTTCTTGTATCTATACATGCTTGAATCTGTTTGATTTGAATCCAAAATTTACACAATAACATTACCTGGGCCGCCAGGCTCGGGTTAAGCTTGTCTGTGTTATGTCAATCACTTAAGAGTTAAGACCTATTAAAAAACCAAAACTAGTGGTGCAGTCATGCAACCGGTAAGGTATACCAGTGCCAAACCAAAATGCATGATTCCTCATCTCAATCCCAATTCAATAGAAGCATCAAGAAGATTTTTTTTAAAAAAAAATTACAATGACCCAGCCAACAAAACATGTGCTTAATGGGCCTCAGTCTCCAAAGATATCTTCACAAATGTTCAGGTAACCATCATTGTTCAGGTGTACACTCTGCTGTACACATAAGTTTTGCAGGATATGAACACATTCAGTACACCAAATTTCAGTGTAACTTTAAAGAGATCTAGACATTAATCAACTTATGATGATAAGATGAATGACTGTAAGTCACTTCTGCATTCTAGACTATTCAAAAGAAAATGACACAGGGATTGGTCTATACCTGGTCGTAGTCAACAGGACTCGTTCCAAGAGCCCTGCTAAGTCAGCATGTGAGCTTCTGCAATAATCTTGATACCATTCAGATCCTAGTGCGCACCTCGTACAATTCCAAAGTGCAAAGGACCCAAGCTAGCTTAATTACAATATGAGATAAGCTGATGACCTAGTGCATCATGTTACCCGGACCCTTGTCTCAGGGGGGAGCACAAAAAACACCATGATTTTATCACCACAAATCCAACAAAATGCAATCAGACTGATTGGACCGTTCAGAGAATACACATCATTTTCATCGAATATAAAGTATCCAAATCCTACTGAAACAACTGCATATTCCTACATCTAGATATCGTGTGACGCAGTAGCTCCATAGACTTTAGATCTTAGATCTATTCACATAACAAAAAACTAATCAGAATTTTGACCAAATAACATAGTAACTAAAGCAACGAGTCCCTAAGGATGTTATACTGTTTTCTATGCACAAGGGATGTTATACTTATTGCATATATTGGTCGGCAAGGGATGGTTGAGTGGAGTCAGGGGAGCGTAGCTTGGAGACGGGGCTGGAGCACTGGGAGGAGCAGCAACATGGAAAATCTGCACACTGATATCTTAGAAAACATACTTTCTCGATTGCCTATTGAGGCAGCTTTACGGGCCAAACAACACAATCTAGGATCTGGCGCCGCAGCTGTTATTTGCAGCCTGGCAACTACAACAGACAAAAATGGTTGCAAGGCTGGCATTGGGTTGGCTCGGTACATATAACGGCAAACATGACAAGATAAAAATTGGTGTTAAAGGTTATGCAGGAAGTCTGAAAGCAGTGGTCTAATAAGTAGCCGTTTGAAATTTTGAACCACAATTGATTTACCAAATCAGAAAAAATTGTTTGCTTATGGACTCCACTAGATGGTAACAACATAGGCGCATGCATAATGTTAAATTGATTTACCAAATCAGAAAAAATTGTTTGCTAATGGACTCCACTAGATGGTAACAACATAGGCGCATGCATAATGTTAGAACCTTAAAAGTGAATGACAAAAAGTTGAACAAATTTATCATTAGGAAGATATACTGGATTAAGACTAGATATGGAACACATTTATCCAGCATTACACGGTATATACCAAGAGGAAAAAACAGGAAATGCTAATTAGTCATATAATCCAGAAACCAAGTAATAAAAGAATGTTTTACGCCCCAATTCATTTTTTACGCCTCAATTTATTTTTCACGCCCCAATTTTTTGTTTTTACGCCCTAATTTTTTGTTTTACGCTCGGATTCATTTTTTTTATGCCCCAATTCATTTTTTTACGCCCCAATTCAGTTTTTTACGCCCCAATTCATTTTTTTACGCCCCTAATTTTTTGTTTTACGGCTTGGTTTTGATGTTTACGGTTCACATTTTTGTGAGCACATTCCAAAATGTTTACGCCTTGGTTTGATAGGCGTAAAACATTATAGGGCAAAACTAGGGCAACTTTTACGTCTTGGTTGCAAGGCGTAAACAATTTTACGCCTTATTTCATGAAAAATCACAAGCCGTAAAAACGTGTTTACGCCTCAATTCAGTATGAAATCCAAACCGTAAAACTAACTGGGGGGAAAAAAACAGCCCAAATCGATGATTCTAACCTAAAAAAACAATGAAAACATGATTGAAAACATGGGGTTTGTTCAGAATTAGTATATGAGACACATATTGGGGTCTTTAGACAGATTAGAGGCTAAATCAGTGGACGCCTCAATCTCACGAGTGTAAAACTGATTTTTGTTATAGGAGAAGGAGAAGGAGAGGGATATATGGGTAGAGGATAAGGTTAACGCCCCATTTTTTCACACCCCAATTCATTTTTTTACGCCCCCAATTTTTTGTTTTACGCCCAAATTCATTTTTTACGCCCCAATTCATTTTTACGCCCAATTTTAAAAGGTAAAACTGTCCATTTTATAAAGGGTTTTTGGTTTTGGGTTTTGATGACCCTATTTTGTTTGGGTCTGCATCCCAACAAAAATCGTGCAGCCCAAAAACGGGACATCCAATCAGGGAAGACGTGGAAACCTATCTCACGAAACATGCTTTGAGCCCTTCCCAAATTATGCAAGCCCTCCCGCCGTCCCTCCCCCTAGTAATTTTTGGGACCCCTTTAGTTTTCCAACTTTTTTAAATACCAAACTACCCCTCACATGATTAGAGTTAATAATAAGATTAGAGTTAACTAATTAACCTATATATTCTTAATCCTATCCCTAAAACAAAAAAAAAACTTCTCTTCACAAAAAAAAAAACTTCTCTGCTTCTTCTTCTTCTTCTCTAAATCCAAAACAACGAAATTCGTCGCGAAATCATCGAAACTCATCGATTTAGGAAAATTAATCATGTGCGTTCTATATAACATGGCGAGGTCTAAAACAAAGGCTGAAAATCGATCCAAAAAACCACAATCTCCGGATGAACCCACTCTTGCCCAAGTTCAACTTCAAAATCGAATCGAGTGAGAAAAAGAAGAAATGGTCGCTATTCGAAGATAATTTCACAAACCCATTTCATCATATTTGAGTCTTATGGTGTGTGATTGAATTATTATGTTGTTTCCATGGGAGAATCAAGAGATTTCGTCGAAAAAACGCACTTTCAGAGCCATATTCGGCCCCTAAAAAACCCAGAATAGGGGCTGAATGCTCCATTTTCCCTGAGAATGAAGAACAGTTCGACCCCTATTATAGTTTTTTTTAGGGCCGAATACGTATTCGACCCCTATTTTTTTTAGGGCCGAATACGTATTCGGCCCCTAAATTCTTATTTTTTTAGGGCCGAATGTATATTCGGCCCCTAACTCCTTAATTTTTTTCTAGGGCCGAATCTACATTCGGCCCTCACGATTCTATATAATACAGGCCGAATGTCAGCCTTGAAATTTCAGGTTAGACACAATACTACCCGTAGTCCCCGTGTGGTCATACACATCATATCCTCTATCTAATCTGAAACCAACATACAAACACACACCTCCCTATAAAACCAGCAAGTAAAGTGAATTAACCTGGGGATAAGGTTTTGTTTATTGCCTACGATCAAATAAAGTGTACATAGGCTAAATCTCTAAAGAAGAAAGGTGATTCAGGGGCTTCAAGAAAAATTGAAGCCCTCGGAAAACAGGTTCCCCGAAGTAATTTTGCTCTCCCCCTATGTAATTTTTTTTTAATACCAAAACTACCCTTTTATGTTTTGATAATCAGTGATTAACCAAATTGATAATCAGTGATTAACCAAAAGTATGATTAACAGACTTAAAAAAAAAAACTTAATCAAGAACTGAAAATTGAAATCAAGTGAAGAAGAAGAAGAAGAGAGAAAAAAAAAACCTAACTTTTTTTCTAAAAAACTCAAACTTGATTCACTCAACCAAAATGAGTGAATCAAGCGTCGAAATGGAGCTAGAAGTATCTCCTTCCATTGAGGCTAACTTCATTGAAAAACTAGGTCACATTCACTCCATGAAAATCAAAAAAACGTGAACCAGAAGTACTTACGGCTGCAATCTGAAGAACAGCTAGCCGTAAGTTAGCCTGCCATTAAAGCTTCAGATGCAAGCCGTAAGTCCATCTTAGTGGCCGTAACTTACTTACGGCTAATACCGATACTTTGATTATCAGCCGTAAGTTCCTTTATATCAAAATTTTTGTGTCGCAAAGTTAGTGGCCGTAAGTACAAATTAGTAGCCGTAAGTTTAGTTTAGTTACGGCTGAATTTGTATCTGGCTTAGTAGCCGTAACTTTACTTACGTCTGGGAAAGTGTAGACGTAACTCTACTTACGGCTGGTACCAGGGTATTTTCAGTAGCCGTAACTACTCCTGTACCTATAAAACAATACTAATTTTTAACATACATAGATGCCTTACACCTATCAAACCCAAGTCATAACATAAGTAAACACCCAAGTTTCCCAGTATAACAAAACCACACATTCATCCATAAACAAAAGCATACCTAATATCCAAACAAGCTAAAATTAATTCCAGATTCATAACATAAGTTTTTCACTCATAATGGGCATAAGTTTTTCACTTATGAGAATGTTTTTTGCCTTTTCCAGCAACACCTTTTGCTCCAGCTCTACCCCCACGAGTGCGAGGACCATCACCACGACTAACTCTTGGTTCACCAATGTGAGGACCACCACCTCGAGTTCGACGTTGTTCAATAACCTCCTCTTCATCAATATATTCTTCTTCATCCGATAGTGGAGGAGGCTGCCGAGAAGATGAGGATTCACGTGGCCTCTTGGTACCTCTCTCGAAGCCTTCAAAAAGCGCATCTCCTTGGGGTCCAAGGTCATGAATTCCTTGGATTTGGTTCTTGAGAACTTCCTGTTTACTTACACTCAAAGATTTGCCACTGGTGATGTGGGCGCACATGCTCGTTACCAACATTTGCACTCGTTTTTGCTGCAAATAACATAAGTAGGATTAGTTTAAGACCAATGAATCATAACTATGATGCATTTATAGTGTGCTTACCCCAATTTTGGCCATTTTAGCCAACAACTCCAACGATTTCTTCCCCTTCCCTTCAACGGCCTTCTTGAGTTTGGCTTTCTCTTGTTCGATGATGCGGATTGCTTCCGGATCGCGGTTGATCACATAAGGATGACCCCACTTGTAGAACCATGGCAAATAATCCTCTGTGGCCTCTTTTGTGCCCAATGCAGGAATCAGCTCGCCCATTGGGATGTGGTATTGTGGTTGGTGACGATTGTTCCATACGTCCGTTGATGGAGTTGGAGAATAGACCGTCTTGATGTAGCTGTTATCAGTTTTAGTACCATCCTCTATTGGTTGCAATTTGAAGTTCTCATGACGAACAACAGTCTGAACAAAACCAATTTGACGGAGACATCGCCTAGGATTAGTCATGACAAACCCATGAGGATGATAGATAGGCCCATTATAGTCAGCAAGTGGTGAAATATCTTTATGATCCTAAATACAAAACGTTTAAATTTTAGATTTTGAAAGTAAGATTATAGTAAAGTGAGAAAAGTATTGATTCATACCACTTGCTTACAAAGTTGTGCGGCCCACGAATGATCGTAACCAATTAACACACTTGGATCCTCCGCCTCACCCCAAAGTCTGCCGTCTTCCTTTGGTCGTAAAAACCCGTCCTTTGGAATGTTTTGGTGTCTAGGTCCAGCTTTCTTTCTCTCCTTCCTTTCGTTTGGTGGCTGTTGAGACGAGCTAGCTTGTGCTACATGTTGAGACGAGCTTGCCTGTTCTTGATGTTGAGACGAGCTAGCTTGTGCTACATGTTGAGACGAGCTTGCCTGTTCTTGATGTTGAGACGAGCTACCTTGTGCTGGATGTTCAGGCGAGCTTGCTTGTGTCAATAACAGATTTGGTGGTGGTTCCTCAGAAACTACAGCATCATCAAGTGGTGGTTCACCGCTCCCACTTCCTCCCTCACCTACCTGGCCTACCCTTGCACCTCTGTTGCCAGCGTGCAAATTAACACCCCCACGAGCTGGGGGGAAGCAACAGGGGTCAGGTCATTAGCTCCCTTTTTCTTCCGCCTGTGGTAAACATTTGGTGAACAACGACTGTTTGAAACAATAGAACCAAGGAAATAAATTACTACTTACGGCTACATAGGGGTTGAAGAAGCAAAACGTAACTCACCTACGGCTACAAATGCCCCTATCGAAAGTCGACGTAAGTAACTTACGGCTGAAAATTATAAGCAATTAGTAGCCGTAACTAGTTGACATTTGGTATCCAAAAGTTACAGGAGTACTTACGGCTGCTAAGGCAAAAACTTTTGGCGCCGTAAGTATACTTACGGCTGCTAATTACCACTTACGGCTACTAACTCTGCGATACAACTTTGGTTCACTAAAGGAACTTACGGCTACAAACGTGAAAACCTAAGTAGCCGTAACTAACACTGTAACCGCAAATTTGCCCTAGTTACATTTCGAAAAATAAATCTAAGAAATAAAAACTGAAATTGGAGAGATGGGTATTCAATTCTTACCTGTGGGAGACCATTTCGGGGTTGGATTGAATTATTTGTGGCGGTTGGAGTGGATTTGGTAATAGTTCCGGTGGGTTTTCGGAGAAAACCGCTCTCGGACGAGTGGGTTGTTCTTCCCCCTCCTTTGGTTTTGAGTTCTTCGTCATGCTTTTATAGAATTTAATCGCCGATGAAAGTTTTCGTAATCGCCAATTAAGCGAGACGAGGAAATAGAAGAGAAGAAGAGAAAAAGAGAAAGGAGGCGTAGAAGAAGAAGAAGAAAGAAGAAGAAGAGAAAAGAAAGAGAAGCCCCTTTCTTTGGCTTTTTATTTTGTGTTTTTATTGCACACGTGTGTTCCGCACATGTGGCCAATTGGGGTGCAAAAAGAGAGCATGGGTTGTTTCTGCGGGTGTAAATAGTAAATACAACATAACTACTAATTTTAAAATATAGATGATACAACTACTAATATTCAACCATTAAAACACATAATTGGTTCACCCATAGATGTTTAGGTTTACACATAACATAAAAGAAGAACCGTACTCAACACATAATGAAAATCAACTAACATTTCCAGTTCCAAACCATGTTCGGCTGCGGATTAGTTCAAAGCTCGGTCCGCCATTCGCCTCGACAAGTGGACGAAGACGTTCTACAGCAACACAAATTCTATTGCGACAAGGAACGTCGTCCACCTCACCAACTCTCTTGCGTCGAAGATTACGGATTGGTCGCTCATTAAGGTCACAAGTGCAAGGGATATAGCTGGGGCCAGGATCAGGGTCATCACCCAATAGTGGTAGAATATTACGAATTGGTGATCTTATGGCAGGAAGATACTCCCTTTCTGCACCTTCTTGTGGAAGTTCCTCAATAACTTGGCTAGTTTCATTTGGTTCAATCACAACACTGGATTCAGGAATTTGTACTTGCATTATTTCAGTTGGTGCAGCCACGGCACTTGAGTCTGGTTCTCTGAAGCGCAAAATATGGCAGACAAATGTGAGAAAATTGGTTGTCAGTGTAACTTACGGCTACTAAGCCAAATAGATATGCAGCCGTAACTAGACTTACGGCTTATAAGTTTGCACTTACGGCCTGTAACTTTACGACAAAAAATTTTTTATTTACAGAAACTTACGGCTAGTAACTAATGTATCGGTATTAGCCGTAAGTAAGTTACGGCTAGTAAACTGAACTTACGGCTTGGATCTGGAGCTTTAATGGCTTACCTAACAAACTACTTACGGCTAGCTGTTCTTCAGATGCGAGACGTAAGTAGGACTTACGGCTCTAATAGCCAGCCGTAAGTAGTTCTGAAACTCGTTTTTCGATTTTCATGGAGTGAATCTTACCTAGTTTTAGCACCAAAATCAATAACAAAAGAGTGGGTTTGGATGCTTACCTTTGCTGCTCCATTGTTGCATCAGTTTTGGTTCCATCCATGATCAAAAACTCGAAAATGAGAAATGTGGAGAGGAAATGGGGAAGAAAAGAGAGGTAAGAGAGGAGAAAAGAGGGGAGAAATTTTGATGTTTTGATTGTTATGTTTTGATTTTTTTTTTTGTGGGATATAAGTATTTATGTTTGTAATTAGGGTGAGGGTAAATTTGGGTAAGAATTAGTATAAATTAGTATAAGGATAACTTAGTCATTTCACGATTTTTGACAGCCCCCTATAAAAACACCTGGACATTTGAAGTAATTTCCGAGGGCTTCAATTTTTCTTGAAGCCCCTGAATCACCTTTCCTAAAGAATGACATCTCAAGTTCATTCTCTTATATGCAATATAGTTGCTGAGACAGTATAAGGTCTGTGAATATAAGGAGTGACTGAGAAATTACCCAAATCAGTCCACCTAAACCTCCCAAACCCAGACAGATAATTTCATCGATTTGTGACTCAGAATCCTAATTCAGTCTACCTAAAACTATTTTATAAGATAGTCCATTCAGATACATACCTGCCTGACATATTGCAGTTGGAATCAACTGAATTTGACTTCTGACCTCTTTTCCACACCTTAATATCCATCTAAAATTGGTTATCGCCTAATCAGCTAGAAAGCTAACATAAATTAACAATCTAAAAGGGAGCACACGAAAGAGAAAGACATAAGAAATGAAATAAGGCTAATGCAGAGCGTCATACTAATATACCATCTAGTCTGAAAGTGAACATGGAATGTAGAAGTACCCGTCCAAGATTAAAACATAAGACAAAAGAAAGGATGGAGTAAAACTTAACAGCAAAGCTATTCCATGGAAGTGGAAGTTCATTTCTGCAAACGCATCAGTAACAGAAATTTCATGTTTCCCCTGCAATAACCAATGACTCGATGTCTCCCTTCCTTGAATATAACAGTTACAAGTACACTGACAAAGCATCTGTTGAAACAAGAGATATGAGAAACAGGCACCTTTACTCTCACTTTCTGAACATCCAACAGTGAAGCGTCTCACCAAGAGACTGGTGGAAGTACCGTAGGCCACAGCTTTAAAGCAAATGTCAAGAAACTCAATCGACCAGAACCATTGGTACGCAGGAAAGAAGGATGAAAGAGTTGTTCACATCCCTTGGTTCTGGTGTTATAGGCCCAAATGTACTCGTTGTAACCGAGTATAACCACATTTTTGTCAATTGGATTGAAACCCAAAATCTTAAGTTCTTTAATCAAATCATCCGTACCTACTGCACCAATCAGCGAAGTATTCATTTCCTCTAACATATCATGCAATTTCGTATCCTTGTACAGCAAACACCAATCTTCCTCGAGCACCCAAACACTCAAACTCTTCTCCTTTTCATTCACCATCG
>JAJJMA010287272.1:0-10466 GCA_023529015.1 Papaver nudicaule | reverse complement strand
TGGATAGATCAACTTATGAGAAAGAAATGATGGCAGTAGTCATGGCAGTCACCAAATGGAGAACTTACTTGATGGGGAATAAGTTCATAATTTACACAGATCACCAGAGCATCAGGTATTTCATGGAGCAAAGAATCCACACCAGCTTACAGCAAAAGTGGCTCTCTAAGTTGTTAGGCTACAATTATGAGATTAAATACAAAAAAGGGACTGATAATAGAGTGGCAGATGCCTTATCCAGAAGACATGAAGATTCCTCTCTCATGGCTGTGTCAGTAATACAACCAGCTTGGATCAGTGAAGTAATTGAGAGTTATGAGACTGATATTATAGCTCAAGAATGGATTCCAAAATTATTGTTAGATCCTGAAGGTGAAGGAGACTACTCATATCAACAAGGAATTCTCAGATACAAAAATAGGATATACATTGGTACTAAGGGCAACTGCAGGGTAATGATCCTTACTGATATACATGATTCACCCATAGGGGGGCATTCTGGGGCTCAAGCTAGCTACCAGAAGGCTAAGCTTTACTTCTATTGGCCAGGGATGAAGAAACAGATCCTTGCCTTTGTGCAAGAATGTGATACCTGCCAACAGAATAAATGAGTTAATTACTTACCAGCTGGGCTACTACAACCCTTACCCCTTCCAGATCAAGCTTGGGAGCATATTAGTATGGACTTCATTACTGGTTTACCTAAGTCTGAAGGGAGAGATGTGATATTGGTGGTGGTGGACAGGTTCACTAAATATAGTCATTTCTTAGCACTCAGTCATCCATTCACTGCAGTTTCAGTGGCGAAGGTATTTCTAGACTCCATTTTCAAGTTGCATGGCCTTCCTAAAACCATTGTATCTGACAGGGATGCCATTTTCTTGAGCAATTTTTGGCAAGCCTTATTTGCCAAATTGGGTACTGATTTACACATGAGTACAGCATATCACCCACAAACTGATGGCCAAACTGAGATGGTGAATGCATGTTTAGAGAACTACTTGAGATGTATGACTAGCTCCAAGCCAGCTAAGTGGGTATCATGGTTATCCTTGTCTGAGTGGTGGTATAATACTTCCTTCCACACTAGCTTGAAGCTCACCCCATTTGAAGCACTGTATGGTTTTGCTCCACCACAGTTTGGGATTCTGTCATCTCAAGCAGGAGTTAATGCTGCAGCTGAAGATTTCCTGCAACAGAGACAAGCTATGGCTAAGCTACTGAAAGAAATGTTGGAAAGCTCCCAGCATAGAATGAAGCAACAAGCTGATAAAAAGAGAATTGAGAGACAGTTTGAAGTTGGTGATTGGGTTTATCTTAGGATCCAACCTTACAGACAAATTTCAGTACAGTTAAGGAAGAATTTGAAGCTTGCTGCCAAGTATTATGGGCCATATCAAATAATTGAGAAGGTGGGAGCAGTGGCTTATAAATTGGAATAACCCCTGAGTCAAGAATTCACAATACTTTTCATGTTTCTCAGCTTAAAGCCAAGTTGGGAACTGGTTTGCTTCCTCAGACTGTGTTGCCCAAGACTGATCATGAAGGTCAGTTAAAGATGAATCCACTCCAAGTCTTAGCTGTGAGAAGAGTTAAGAAGAGTAAGCAAGAAGTTGAACAGGTGCTAGTCCAATGGGAAGGAATGATGGATTCTGATGCTACTTGGGAGGAGAAATACTCATGAAGGACCAATTTCCAGAGTTGATCCTTGAGGACAAGGATCTTTAGCAGCAGTGGGCTTTGTCATGTCCCTGCTAAGGGGCATCCTTTGGCTAAGGGGCGTCCAGGTTATTCGTTAGTAGTTAGTATTTACCGTTATTACTAGCCGTTAAAATTTATTACTGTCGTGTGTGTGTGCTTGTCGCACGTGTGGAACTCGTATTTGTATTCCTTCTCTGGCTATTGTTTGAGTCAGCGAATTACTGAGTTTAATCTTATCTTCTTCCATTTCTCTCTGCTCTAACCCTCTTTCCCCTCTCTGAAGCTTCCTCTAGCTTTTCCCCCTCTCATTCTCAACCTTCTCGATCTGTTCTCGATCCTAATTGTAGTGGAAACACTACATTGTTGCACAAGGAATCTTAGCTTTATCCTTCAGCAACCGTTCATTATAAATAAGCATACATGTAGCTTAACAATCCATCCTTGCTGGTGCGTGTGCTATATAAGGTTGTTCTCTGCTATTGTTGTTCTTCACGAACAAGGTGAGAATTACAAAAGACTTTACCTGGGGATTGTAAATTAACTTTTAATTCATCAAAATCAAGATAAAACTGAAGATAAACATAACAATTGTTAAACAATTTCGATCAAGCACAGTCATATAAACATATTACATGTTTACAGATCATCAAAATATCCAGTTATTTGATCAAAATCGATCGATTACTCCTTCATATTCGTTGAAAAAACAAAAAAAAATCTCATACTTTAAAGATCAATTTGAAAATTTTAATAGAAGTAAGATACCATTCAATGGAGTTCTAAAAGAGCATAAAGGGTATGTCTTCAAATGATTTAGTATTTTTACTGGATCAATTTCGGTCGAAATTCAGAGTTGCAGCGAATTTTTTCTGAAAAAAAACAGAGCAATATCAGAGAGATTCGGAAATACGTGGGTTAGAAGAAGACGGTTATGGGTCTGATTTACCGATCCATTAAGGTGACCTGACCCGGACCACATTTGTTAAATAGAAGAAACAATTGTAATTGCTCTTGTCCGTCATACATATAACATCAAAACTAAAGAGAAAACCAGGTCGCCCTCTGGTTCTGAATTTCACCTACCCCACGAATTATGTATTCCATTTAGAGTTTACACACAACTTTCTGTTGGATTATTCCATGTAACCTCTACATTTTTTTCTGTTATAATTGTGCCTTGAATACGGTTTGTATTCTAGCTGGGCTTAGTTCATGTTTAAGCCCATCAGTCCAGTTAGCTCCATTATGTTGTTTAGGCGTACAGGAGAGTTAGGGCAATAAAAGGGAAAACGAGTTTCTCTGTAAGAACACTAAGAAAACCTATGTTACTGTGTGAGTGAGGCAGAAACATGGAAGGGGATTCTTGAGTGGGGTTTACATCAATATCTTGTAATCTTGTTTGATACATAATGAAATCGATTCGCCGGTCTTCGGAGTGGATGTAGATCAAGACAATCTTGATTGAACCACTATAAAATCTCTTGTGTTGTGTGATTGATTGATTGCTAACATTTCTTATCAAATTCGTGATTGATTCTTGCTGTAGTTTCATTTGGGTATAACAAATTGGTATCAGAGCTCCGGGTGGAAGCGATTTCACATGGCGGCTAGGTATGATATTGAGAAATTGATGGAAGGAATGATTTCAATCTATGGAGGCTAAAGATGAGGGTTGTTTTAGTACAAAAAGGTTTGGTTAAATGCTTGAAAAGAAAGGAAGCTCTTACATCAACCAAGGTGGATTCAGACAAAGATGATCTTATGGAGAAAGCTCATGGAATAATTGTATTGTGCTTGAGCAATGAGGTCTTGTGGGAAGTTGCGAATGAAACGACGCCAGATGGGCTATGGGACAAGTTGGAAAAGAGGTATATGACTAAATCCGTTACTAATCGATAATATCTTAAGAAGAAATTGCATACTCTTAGAATGCATGAAGGGGGAAATATGAATGAACACATTGATAAGTTTAATCGAATTATATTATACTTATTAAATATTGATGTGGAAATTGATGATGAAGACCAAGCATTGGGTTTGCTTTGTTCCTTGCCACCATCTTATGATAACTTTGTTGATACTGTAATGTATGCAGTGAGTACAATTACCATGGAAGACGCCAAATCGGCTTTGAACTCTAAGGAGTTGAATAAGAATGGTATTGATGGTAAAGAGAGTTCGGGAGATGGGTTGTTTGCAAGAGGAAAAATGATTCAAACCGGTGGTTCTAGTAGAGGTAGATCTAAGTCGAGGTTTAAATCTAAATCGAGCGAATTTCGATGCTATCATTGTAAGGAAAATGGACATTTCAAGAAGGATTGTCCGCAAAGGAAGAATCTTGAGAAGAATACAAGTCAAGCTAGTGCAAATAATGTTGAAGAAAGTGATGATGGAACGGTTCTTACGGTTTACACCAACAACTCGGATGATGGGTAGATTCTTGATTCAGGATGTGCTTTTCATATGTGTCCGCATAGAGAATGGTTTAATTCTTATCAAGTTAGAGAAGGAGGTAGAGTTCTTATGGGAAAAAATATCACTTGTAAAGTGATGGGTGTAGGTACAATTAAAATAAAGATGTATGATGGTGTTGTGAGGACTATAACGAAAGTTAGGCATGTTCCAGATTTGAGAAGAAACTTGATTTCTTTGGGTACACTTGATTCAAATGGTTGCAAGTTTCAAGATGAAGGTGGAGTTCTTCGGGTATCAAGAGGAAATCTTAGAGTTATGAGAGGCATAGAGCTAATGGTCTTTATACACATCAGGATACTACGATAACTGGTGATGTAGCTGTATGTTATTCGTCATTGTCAGAGGATGATACTACCAAATTGTGGCATATGCAGCTAGGGCATATGAGTGAGAGGGGGTTAGCTATTTTGAGCAAGCAGGGGTTCTTATGTGGTCATAAAAATGGTAAACTTGATTTCTGTGAACATTGCATCTTCGGGAAACAATGCAGGGTCAAGTTCAGCACGGCTATTCGCAACACTAAAGGTATTTTGAATTATATTCATTCTGACCTTTGGGGTCCTTCTCAGGTTGATTCACATGGTGGTGGTAGATATATGTTGACAATCATTGATGATTTCTCAAGAAAGGTATGTGCATTCATACTTAAGCACAAAGATGAAAGTTTTGTCAAGGTCAAACAGTGGAAGACTATAGCTGAGAAGCAAACCGGTAGGCAAGTCAAGTGCTTGAGAAATACAATGGTTTGGAGTTTGTGGGAGGTGAGTTCAATAATTTCTGCAATGAAGAAGGGATTGTGAGACACCGGACAGTTAGGAAAACACCACAACAAAATGGTGTTGCAGAGAGGATGAATAGAACCATAATGGAGAAGGTACGATGCATGCTCTCCAATGCAGGGTTACCAAGGGTGTTTTGGGATAAGCCGCTAGCACGACATGTCACTTAGTTAACAGATCACCGAATACTGCTATTGAATGTAAGACTCCAAATGAAGTTTGGACAGGTACGCATTCTAACTATGAAGACTTGAAGGTTTTTGGATGTCCAGCCTATGCTCATGTGAATAAGGGGAAGCTAGAACCTAGATCAAAGAAGTGTATACTTCTTGGGTATGCGAAGGGTATGAAAGGCTACAGGTTATGGTGTCCGGAAGAAAAATCAAATAAGTTTCTTATTAGTAGAGATGTGACATTTGATGAGCAATCGATGTTGAAGCCAAAGAATGAAGAATTCAAGGGCAAGGAAGATGATTGTGTTGGTGACAAGGTGGAGCCTAGTAACCTGCTGGAACTTGAGATACAAGTTCAAGAAAACAATGAAATTGTTGTTTCTGATGATGAGGATGATCAGGAAAGTGTGACAGAACCTGCGCAGGAAGACGAAGCACAAGATCATCAGTATAGTTTTGCTAGAGACGGAGTGAGGAGGCCGGTCAAGCCACCTCATAGATATGGCCATGCTGATGTGGATGTGCATGCACTCACAGTGGGTGAGAACATGGATGGTAGTCAGCCGTGCACTTACCATGAAGTAATAACAGATGAAGAATCAGCGCAGTGGGTTGCAGCTATGTCTGAAGAGATTGAATCTCTAATTAAGAACCAGACTTGAGAGTTGGTTCGGAAACCCAAGGGTCAGAAGATTGTTGGTAGCAAATGGGTCTTCAAGAAGAAAGGAGGAATTTCAAACGGTGAAGAAACAAGGTTCCGGGCAAGGGTTGTAGCAAAGGGGTTTTCACATCGAGAGGGTATAGACTTCAATTAGGTATTTTCTCCTGTTGTTAAACATAGTTCTATTCGAACATTGCTTGCTATTGTTGCTTTGAAGGATCTAGAGTTGGAAAAACTAGATGTCAAAACTGCTTTCTAACATGGTGATTTGGAAGAGCGTATTTATATGCAACAACCTGAGGGATTTGAAGCTCCGGGTAAAGAAGATCATGTTTGTTTGTTGAAGAGATCATTGTATGGTCTAAAGCAATCTCCTAGAAGTGGTATAAGCGTTTTGATACGTTTATGTTGGCAAATGGCTATACAAGGAGTAAGTATGATAGTTGTGTATATCACATGAAACTCCAAGATGGGTCGTTTGTGTATTTGCTCTTATAAGGTTATGATATATTAATAGTTTACAAAGACATGTCAGAGATACAGAAGTTGAAGGCGCAGTTAAGTAGTGAGTTTGAGATTAAAGATTTGGGTGCAACCAAGAAGATATTGGGCATGGAGATTCATAGAAGCAGGTCTGAAGGCAAGTTGTACTTGTGTCAGAAGACTTACATCGAGAAGGTGTTGGAGCGCTTCGGTATGAAGGATGCAAAACCTGTAAGTACTCCCATGACATCTCATTTTAAACTCTCTGGGAAACTCTCACCTCAAACTGCAGAAAAGACAGATTATATGTCTCGGGTTTCTTATGCAAGTGCAGTTGGTAGCATCATGTATGATATGGTTTGTACAAGGACGGATATCGCACAAGCAGTCAGTGTGGTAAATAGATACATGGGAAATCCTGGTAAAGCGCATTCACAAGCGATGAAGAGGATTTTCAGGTACCTCAGGGGCAGTACAGATGCTGGTTTGGTGTCTGACAAACACAGTGGTGATTCAACAAATGTTGTGGGTTATGTGGATTTTGATTATGCAGGAGATCTTGATAGAAGAAGGTCCTTGACATGTTATACTTTTACTCTTTGTGGTAGTACTATCAGTTGGAGGTCGGTTTTGCAAAGTACAGTTGCACTATCGACAACTGAGGCAGAGTATATGCCAGCCGCATAATGAAGGTATATGGTTGATGCGTTTGGTTAATGATTTGGGGTTCAAGCAAGAGAGTGTGGCTTTACATTGTGATAGTCAAAGTGCCATTCATTTGACGACGAACCAGATGTACCATGAGAGAACAAAGCACATCGATGTCAGGTATCACAAAATCAAGGAAGCAGTTGAAGAAGAGAAGATTATTATGCTTAAGATTCCTACAGCTGACAATCCCGCAGACATGCTGACGAAGACGGTTCCCAGTATCAAGTTCAAGCATTGCTTGGACTTGGTTGGCGTCAACAAGTGTTGATGGCCCTTTTAGGGCAAAATTCGAAGATGGCAATGAAGGTTTGAAGTTGACAATGGGACTGCAGGCGGATTGTAATCTGATTGCATCTTGGTAGTATTCAAGTCAAGGCCGAGATTTGTTGTAATTGTGCCTTGAATACGGTTTGTATTCTGGCTGGGCTTAGTTCATGTTTAGGCCCATCAGTCCAGTTAGCTCCATTATGTTGTTTAGGCGTACAGGAGAGTTAGGGCAATAAAAGGGAAAACGAGTTTCTCTGTAAGAACACTAAGAAAACCTATGTTACTGTGTGTGTGAGGCAGAAACATGGATGGGGATTCTTGAGTGGGGTTTACATCAATATCTTGTAATCTTGTTTGATACATAGTGAAATCGATTCGCCGGTCTTCGGAGTGGATGTAGATCAAGACAATCTTGATTGAACCACTATAAAATCTCTTGTGTTGTGTGATTGATTGATTGCTAACATTTCTTATCAAATTCGTGATTGATTCTTGCTGCAGGTTCATTTGGGTATAGCATTTTCTTTTTTGCATTGCATGCAGGTGGAGTCACTGAAGATATTGGATGGGTTTGTATCTCTAACAAGGTGTAACTATACTAGGATGGTGGTGGTGGGAGGAAAGAAAGGAAGGATGCAAAAGTGGGTATCTGTGGGTTGGTTTTTATATCGGCCCCCCACCGTGGCAACGGTCATCTAGTTAATAGATTTATCCTGTAACTTACGAGTTCATCTTATTGTTTTCGATTATACGTACGTGCATTAACTTAGTTTGTATATAAGTTATGGTGCATCCAATAATTTATCTCTGAACCATTGATAAACCTATATTTTAGTACAATGAAAGGAAAGAAAAATAACACCACGACCACACTTTAGGCCTCCTTACAGAGGAATGGACGAAGTCCAGTTTTTAAGATGGTATTTAAGGTTTATCAATAAACTTTTTTATTTGTGTAGTTGAGAAATTTTGTTTCAAACAAATTTGACGATAGATAATCATGATTTTTTTGGAGGTTATGGTGATTAAATGGGGACTGTGGTCCTCAGAAAGTCGTCACAGTAAAAAGCAAAAAAAAAAAACAAAGACGGATGTTACCAAGTCGTCAAAGTAAAAGGCAAAACAAATAACGACTTACTCAAGACCACAATCTTCATTTAAACACCACAGTCCCCAAAAAAATCAGATAGATGATCCAAATTATTATTCGAATGCAATCCTTTTATAAATTTCAGCATTCATTTCAGACTTTGATGAAAGAAAAATGTAGGGTTTTTTTTAATGTAAATTATAAGGAAAATGATTAGAAAAACAATTAAAAAAAAAGGGGCCAACCGGGTTCGAACCGGTAACCTCTTGATCTGCAGTCAAATGCTCTACCACTGAGCTATGGACCCTGGTTGTCTCATAAGTCTCACATAATACATTTCACTAGAAATTCTAACCATGTGATAGCTTTCACCATTGAGAAACATTTTTGATTCCCTCTTAACAAATCCCAAAAATTGATTAATCATTGTTGATAACGGGGTCACAAGATCTTGTGTCGACATGTCACGATTCAAAATCTTAAAGACAATATTCAAATAAGATTTGCGTTTGTGCTAATGGTTTACTAATTGATTTTTGATGATATAAAATAAACAAACACGAGATCTTATATATCTCTCACGTGTCCAGGGCAATTGTTCATTTTGTCATATTGTTGGGAATATTTCGATGGCCGGTATTGATTGCTAAAATTGGTCAATTCAACCATAAAATAATTGTCATCTCAACATGAGACGAATGATGTCTACTCAATGATCAAACATAACAACAACACCTTGGGATAATGCTTGTTTATTTCATTTTGATTCTCATTAATGTTTGTCCATGGGATCTTCTTCCCTGCATTGACGCTTTACATGCTGAAATCCTTGGATCAATATTATAGACAAATGAAAGTTACAGATCTAATACATCTGCGGTAAAAACTGTTTTGTTTTATACAGATTTGATAACTTTCGTGAAATTGGTAACTTTTGTGAAATTAGTAACCCTTATGTGGAGGACAGTGAATCTCTTTTATACCGTGGACAAAATGCATGAATCCTACTGCCAAATGTATTACAGAAATTCAAGTGATCATAGGACACCACTCTGCAGAAGGACGATACCGCTTTCGGATATCCCAAAGGTCACACTAGTAAAAGAAAACAATTATTTTCTGAAGCTTATATCATTTTCGACGGTTGTTCCTATTTACCACCTACACTTCTCTATTTCCCACCTCTCTAAAATTCCACCCATGGTTTCCTAATTACCACCTCAAAAAATTCTAAAACTCCTATTTACCACCTCAAAAAATTCTAAAACTCCTATTTACCACCCTTTTGACTTTTTTTTTTCCACCAAACAATAACTCCACCCCACACCAAAAAAAACTTACAAAACCCTAAATTCCTTTTCCTCCACCGTAATGTTTTTTTTTTTGATCGAGCTGTTCCTGCACCGTCTCCTCTCTTCTTCCGATTTTCTTCGGTCCAATCTGTTGTTTTTTGGCAGTCCATTATTCTTTGGCCCTAATAATTTTTAGGGAAACATATTTCTAGCCCGCTTTTTTTTATTTCTATATAATAAACCCACCATTAAGATGTTAAATATGTGGAACCCATAATTAACTATTTTAGTGCTACTTTACAAAACTATCATTTTATCTAAATATAGTTTACTAGATATCTGTATTTAAAACAAATCATTTGAAAAAGTTAAATACCAATGTATATAGGGAAATCCCTAATATTATGCCAATATCATTTATCACACCTGCCATATTTTTATCTTCTTCTTAAAATATACAAAAAGCAAGCTTATTCATTTTAGGGTTTTTTAACAATATATCCCTCTCATATAGGGTAATTACAAATATGTCATCATTTTAAACAGAAATATAAATGTATCATCTCCGTTAATTTTTCCATCCGAAATCCAGTTGCCACATCACATGTAATTACACCCTAAACAGACACACCTGCCCTTGCATGTTAACTCTACCTAATCGACTAACCTTACCACACCTAATTAGCTGCCCAACATATATTCCGACCCATCGTCACAACTCCCCAGCCACACCCGGTACCACCACCTGAATCACCAGCCACACCCGGCACCACCACCTGAATCACCCAAAAAAAAAAACTAATCATGTCATACCCACAATCACAGAAAACAAAT
>JAJJMA010287268.1:0-13756 GCA_023529015.1 Papaver nudicaule | reverse complement strand
AATCCTGTAATCAGAGATGAGCTATATGATGTAATTCCTAAGCTTATCACAGATGAAGAGAATGTAGAGTTACTCAGAGTTCCTACAGATGAAGAAATCCTAGCTGTGCTTAAGAAGATGGAAAATTGGTCTTCTCCCGGTCCAGACGGCTTCCCTGCAGGTTTTTATAAGACCCAATGGGACATTGTAGGTCCTGAAGTGTGTGGAATGGTGAAACAATTCTTCACCTCCAGGTATATGCATAAGAATATAAACAAAACATTTATCTCCTTGATACCCAAGAAAAGGAAATCAGTGATTCCGGAGGACTTCAGACCCATCGGACTATGCAACACTACATACAAGCTAATATCTAAGATTTTAGTGACAAGAATGAAGCCGTACATGGACAGGATTATATCACCATTTCAGGCAGCATATGTTCAAGGAAGACTCATCAATGACAACACAGCTATAGCCCATGAGATAATTCACTCGATGAAGCTCAAGAACAGCAAAGACGGATGGTTTGCACTAAAGCTAGACATGTCAAAAGCTTTTGACAGGCTAGAATGGCAGTTTCTTCACAAAGTTCTTCAAAGCTTCGGTTTCTCAGAAGACTGGTGTCATATCATACAGCAGTGTGTAGGTACCACATCCTTATTAGTTCTCCTAAATGGTTCACCATGCTTGGAGTTCAATCCCACTAGAGGAGTTAGGCAGGGAGATCCTCTCTCCCCTTTCTTATTCATATTAGCCATGGAATTCTTATCAAGAACTTTCATAAGGGCTAATGAACAAGGCACCATTAAAGGGTTCTCTGTTACCAGTGAAGCCCCAGCAATCAATCATCTGCTTTTTGCAGATGATTGTTTAGTTTTTACTCAAGCCAACCTCTCCAGTGTGTACAATTTGATTGAAGTACTACAAGATTTTGGCAGCCAGTCAGGTCAAATGATAAACTTTGAGAAGTCATCCATTTACTTCAGCAAAGGAGTGGAACAAGATTGTTGTGAAGCACTTAGAGAAATTATGGGAGTTAAGCAAATGGAGCAAAAAGAAAAATATCTTGGTTCACCATTACTTCTGGGCAAATCAAAACAAGAGGCATTTAGTGAGATTAAAGATGCTTTCGAAAGAAGATTTGCCTCATGGAAATCAAAATCTCTAAATCCAGCTGGGAAGACAACAATGGTTAAAACTGTGCTGAATTCTCTTCCTGTCTACCAAATGAGCACGTTTAAGCTGACTAAAACCCTCATAAAACAGCTCGAGTCTATAGAGAGGAAGTTCTGGTGGGGATATAATTCTAATCGAGGATTATGCTTAACTGCTTGGCCAAATTTGTGTAAGTCGAAGAATGCAGGAGGTTTATCCTTCAGAGAACTTGAACCATTGAATCATGCACTGCTAACCAAGCTAGCCTGGAGAATTCAAACTCAAAAAGATAGCTTATGGGTTAAAGTAATACAGGCGAAGTACTGCAAGAATGAGAATTTCCTACATCTGGATACAGAGAAGGACAGAACATCTTCATGGTTTTGGAAGGGAGTAGAGACAGGTCTATCTATTCTCCAAAAAAATTACTTCAAAATCATAAACAATGGTACAGGAACCAATATTTGGAAGGACAAATGGGTATTGGGAGTTGAAGGTTTACTGACTTCACAAGCGGCTAGTGCAACTCAATACACACTGGTGTCAGAACTCATGGTACATGATACTGAAAACTGGAATATGGAAATTCTCAATGAACTCTTTGACAACTCAGTGGTGATGAAGATTCAGCTAATTCAAATAAATCGGCAAGAGGAAGACGAACTCATTTGGACTGGCTCTAGGAATGGCAAGTTTTCTATCAAAAGTGCTTACAACTGCATCACAAAGGGTGATTATCATAAGCCCAATATTGCAGAACAGATCCCACAGGAGGTATGGAGGAAATTATGGAAGACTAGAGTTCCGCACAGAGTTAAGTTATTTGCATGGAAATGCATTAAAAGTTTGGTCTCTACAAATGAAATGGTGGCGAGATACAAAGGAAGTGTAGATCCAAGTTGCTTGGTTTGTGATGCAGAAAATGAAACACTCTATCATCTCTTCCTCACCTGCAATCATGCAAGAACAACTTGGAGAACCATTAATGTTGATATAGATGCTATTAGCTCACAGTTCAACACAGTTCGAGAGTGGATGATCACCTGGTTTACAGATCAAAGTATAGGAAACAGTAATGAGCATGAGAAATGGGTAATCAAACTGATGGTAGGGTGCTGGATACTGTGGAAGACAAGATGCGAACTCAAACATCAGGGCAAAGCTACAAATCCGATTAGTTGTGCTAATAGAATCATGCATCACATTAATAACTTTTGCTCTAACACTGATAGTATTGCAGGAAATAGAACCAGCCACACTGAGATCTGGCAGCCTCCATCACCAGGCACCACCAAATTAAATGTTGATACTTCTTTTAATCCAGACAATTCTAATTATGGTGTGGGCTGTATTGCCCGTGATTTTGCAAGTCACTGCATTGCAGTCAAAGGCGACTCAGGCGTCCAAGCATTAGATGCAGAGGAAGGCGAATGTCTGGCTGTCAAACACGCACTAAAATGGGCTATCTGTCTCCATCTAGACAACGTTGAACTGGAAGCAGATGCAGAAGTGGTTGTGAATTCAATTACATCCGATGCCGCACTCATCAGATGGGAAAACAGAAGACATGTTCGTTATATTCAAATTTTAGCTAAAAGTTTTAAGTCTATTAAGTTTACTTATGCTAGTAGAGACCGGAATGGTGTGGCAGATGCTATAGCCAAATTCTGTAATAAGGAGAGATGTCAAGTAGATGAAAATCCACCTACTTCAAACTGGATTATTGAACTTGTAAACAGAGACAAATCATCTCTCAATTATTAATCAATAAAATTACTCTTTATCAAAAAAAAAAAAAAAAGAGAGGATGAGAAGATTGCGAACCTCAGGGACGGACTTAGCCGAGGGCTAAGGTGGTTGTAGCCCGTCCTAAGTTTCCGTCAAAAAATTTCTAGTTTTGTGTTAGATTTTCAACTTAGCCCATACGTAAAAACCGAAATAGCCCAACCATTCTTATATAGCCCAGTAACTTAGCATTTTTGCCCAACAAAATATAACGCGTACGTGTTATTTAGTCTGTGTGAAGAAGATAAAAGAAGATAAAAGAAGAAAGCACATTGAGATAGAAGAAGAAAGCACATCGACCACCTCCTGAGTCCTGAGTCCTGCCATGAATTCATGTTTATGATCGAGTCATTCTTTAAGCCGAAATTAAGTGAAGTATTTCCTTCTACTGTTTCGCTTATGCTGGAAGAAAAAATTCGGCGGCCTACGGTGCAGAGTTTCAAAACACAAAGCTTAGCATGTCCTAACAAAAAATCCTAGATCCGTCCCTAGCGAACCTGGTGAATGAGTATGACGGGCCGGTCTTATTAAGCTGCAGGTATTATATTGTTTCCCAGTTTCTTACATACATAAGAGACTGTAAGAGGGGGTTGTTTTGTTTAAGATCTTGTAATTGACGGTCACCAAAGGTCTTGAAAGAGGCTGCTGAACTTTATGGCCCTTCAGACTTCAGTGAAAGTTGTTAAGATACGATAATATCTTTCCTGATATTATATTATTTTCATGTATATCTTGTATATTATCTTGTTGCCTTTTGTAGTGATCTGTCGCATATTTTCCTAGGGTTTAAAGATTATACACATTGTATAAATGAGGCTTTGCCTATTGAATGGAAACACACAGAAAGATTTCCGTAAACATTCAGAATACCTCTCTATATGCTCATGTTTTATCATGGCATCAGAGCGTGGTAAGATCTGACACATCCGCTGCAACACAGAGTTTCTTTTCACCTTTAGTATTTTTCTTCCTTTTCTTGTCATATCAGAGATTCATATCAGAGTTTCAAAAACAATCTGAACTATCATGTCGCGAGAGGATTCAACCTATCACTGTCAAACTAGATGGAACAAATTATAATCACTGGTCCTTTCTTATGAGAATCTTTCTTAAGGGAAAAGGAATGTGGAAATATATCAACGGCAAAGTGACTTTTCCTGCTACAAAATCAGCTCCATCAGTCACCACGGAGAAAGAGGTTTCTGCCAAAGATGAATCTGAGACTTGGGAGATCGACAATCACAAGATAGTTACATGGATTGGTAACACAGTAATTACTTCTATAGTATGCAACTTACCAACTTTGAAATTGCTAAAGATGCATGGGATTTTCTTGAGAAAAGGTACACTCAAATTAACTTTGCTCAAAGATACAAACTTGAACAGGATATTCGTGCTTTGAAACAATCTCATGATCAAACTGTTTCTGAATTTCACTCTGAGATAATCAATTGGCTCTAATGGAACCTAAGTGGACAGCTGACCAAGAATTATGGCAGAAATATAGAGAAGAGACACGGTTAGTTCAACTTCTGATGGCATTACGTGACGAGTTTGAATCAATTAGAGCATCCATTCTTCATCGCTCTCCTCTTCCGACTGTAGAAACTGCTTTGTCAGAACTTATTACTGAAGAAACACGCAAGCGAATCAAGACAGAGATTTCAGGTGTGTTTGTTATGCCGTCTCGTCCAAACTACAACTTTCAAAGAGGTAATTCCACTGCGATTGGGAATAATCCATCATTACCACAGCGTGACATATCACAAGTTCAGTGTCACAATTGCAAGAAACTTGGTCACTTAGCGAGGAATTGCAATCTTCCATCAGCTCCAATACAACCAGATTCACCATCTTCCCAGTGCAACTATTGCAAAGAACCTGGGCATGCAACAAGAAATTGTACTTCACCAACATCTAGAAATATGAGGAGACAAAACTTCAATGGTGGAACAAGAACTTCTGTACCAACCAGATTCAATGCACCATCAGGTTTCACTGCTGCACCAGTTTCATCTGACATTGCTACAAGTCTTGATTCAGTAGCACATTCACCAAATCTTGCTGATATCCAGCAGATGATAAAACAAGCACTTTCAATGGGTAACAATCCATCAGCTGCATCTGCATTCTCTGTTCCCTCAGGTATTTATTCTAATGGTTGGTTTCTTGACTCTGGAGCATCAAACCATATGACACATAACTCAAAATACTTTGAGTATCTTAATCCCATTGTCACCCCTAAGATACAAACTGCTGATGGTTCAGTTGTGACGGCAAGTCATATTGGGTTAATTAGAGACTCGAGAAATATATGTGTACCTGATGTGCTTCTTGTTCCTAAGATTACTATGAATCTTATTTCTATTGGACAGCTTTGTGAACAAGGATTTAAAATCTTTTTCTCTTATACTGGTTGTATTATTCAAGATCTCAAGACAGGGAAGCTAGTTGGGATAGGGTGTAGAGTTGGCCGATTATATCTCCTTCGAACACTCGTTATTCCACCAAAATCTGAGAGTCATGTCATTGTTGCTGCTTCTGCAACCACCATATCACCTTCCATATCTCCCTTTATGTCTTGGCATTCTAGACTAGGACATGTTTCTTTTCCTCGTCTATCATTTATGATCAATAAAGGTTTATTAGGAGATACTCAGGTAGACAAAGAACCTAAGTGCATTTCTTGTAAACTGGCTAAACAACCAGCACTCTCATTTAATAATAGTACCACGGTTTCAACTGCACCATTTCAACTTGTTCATTCTGATGTGTGGGGAAAATCTCCAGTTGTTTCAAAAGGAGGAGCTATGTATTATGTTATCTTTATTGATGATTTTTCTCGTTATACGTGGGTGTATCTATTTAGTTCAAGAGAAGATTTTCTCAAGATATATGTTGATTTCTCTACCATGATAAAAACTCAGTTCTCACAAATAATCAAAGTTTTCCGTGCTGACCAAGGAGGGGAATACATATCCAATCCTTTTAAGGATTTTCTCAAATCTCAAGGTATTGTCCTTCAATTCTCTTGTACAGAAACTCCAGAACAGAACGGAGCCGCAGAACGTAAACATCGACACATTATTGAGACAGCCAGAACACAGTTGCTCTCTGCTTCAGTTCCCTCCAATTTTTGGGGTGAGTCAGTACTCACTGCCGTGTACACAATAAACCGTATTCCAACAGCTCTCTTAGAAGGTGTGTCTCCGTATGAGCGTTTTTATAAACAGAAGCCAAATTGTTCTGAGCTTAAAGTATTTGGTTCCACTTGTTTTGTTCTTCTTCCTGAACGAAAACGAAACAAACTCAGTCAAAAGAATGTTCTATGTGTCTTTTTTGGTTATGGAGTTGAGCAAAAGGGTTACCGTTGTTATGATGTCAAAGCAAACCATTGTAATGGACATATGGTGTCGAATCTATCTCATGCATTCTTGATTCACAGTATTCGTGGGATCAAATACTGGTCATGACATAAAGCCATGTTACACAAGAACACGATCTCAATCGCTATTATCACTACTAAAGTAGTCGACTATATTTCGAAAGAATAGAGAAAGTAGAAATAGAAGAATATCCATAAAGTCATAACTCCTACTAACCTTTTGTCGATGAAGAATAATTGATGTCTTCTTTGTCTTCACAGTCTTCGTCTTCAAGGTCTCTACTACTGTGTCTATATCCCATTTCCGAAATCTAAACTCTAGTAGGCTAAATCAAGAATTGAATTTTGACACCTAAAACTGACAACTAGCTTGACATACCAACGCTAGTGGGTTTGACCGGACAATGCCCTAACAGTATGATAAAAAAATTCATATATTGACAAACAACTACATAGCAGTGTAAAGTACAAATTATATATTACAACAAAATGAGATGGATTACCTCTCCAACTTTGTATCTAAAGGGAACTTGGTAACTTTTCGAAGACGGTGTTTGTGTTACTCAATAACAATTAGTCCTTAGAAACAAAATTGTTATTTTTAGCCGTACCGACTTTTTTTTCTAATTTAAAGAAAAAATTTATTTGGAAAAGGACATACATGCAAAAGAAATTATTAAAAAATTGCCAAAGGAAAAATCACGAGAAAAGTGCGCCAAAAGAATAAGGTAACCCAAATGCAAATAGTGCATGAATGAATTTCAAGCTCAAAAGTAGGGTTGCGCATGGCTCGGTTCGGCTCGATTTTATGCCCAGTGTGAATAAGGTAATATGCATGCGAGTCTGATCCGAGACAAAGGTAGTATTTCTCTCTCTCTTTCTTTCTTTCTCTCTCTTTCTCTCTAAAAATGATACCACCAATTCCAAATTAGCCTCTCTAATGGTATCATTAGGGTCTTATTTATATAGTTTTCCTTTTAATCCTTGGTTGCCATGTGTTCCCTAAATCACCTATTCACATAATTGCCATTCCTTATCTTCTAGATCCCTTTAATCCTTTAGCCCAAGCCATTTTTCCTACTTCAAATGGGCCTTAATAGGCATACCCCGAACCCATTAGGCCTTATTGAACTTGGGGTATCCACATTATGTCATGAATGTTTGGGTGTAGTAGTGGTTAAGGGGTAGCTTTGGGTTGGTTTTAGCTGGTCGTTGTAACAGTTTTGTGTCCAGCCGTTAAATGAGTCTGTTTTGTCGGGTTTGGGACTGTGACTCGTGTGTTTCACACGAGTTCCCTGCTTTACTCTTTCTTATATCCGGTTGAGTCTGTATTGTTGAATCTTATCTGAAAATTAATCCAAAAAGTCTTCTCTCTCTAATTGAAGCTTTCAAGCTTTTCTCACGCTCTGGAAACAGAGATTAGGCCTCTCTTTTGAGAGGAGTTGCTCTTGATTGATTTGTTCTTGGTCCATTTGTAGTGTTTTCATTACACATTATTCCCCTGACGGCTTGGGCAGGCAAGCATGTCGGGTCAACCGTCACCCAAGGATACCCGAGTCCCCAAGTAACTTACCGGCTGCCCCTTATCCTCTCCGATCGTGGCCTACGTGGCGGCGCACGTCCTAGCCATTAAGTAACTTCGTGGCCCAGGTGGCGAGCGGTTACACAATTTTTATCTTCCTTCCTCCTCATATAAATAGTTCCATAGCCTCTTTACCTCAGTTAACTTTCTTCATTTCCTCCATTTCACTACTCATGGGTGATCACGAGCCTTTGCCAAACGATCAAAATGTTTCTGATCACGAAGACGATATTGATCTGGAAAACGCGGAAGATCAAGGAGGCGCGGAGAATGTAGGATTTGACATTCTCCTAGAACCTTTGCGTGAGGATGGTTTATATACCCACGCTCAATTCAACGCAAGTAGCGCCCTTCAAAGAGCGTTCGTCTCAATTTTCCCTCATGATACTTATCCCAACTACTTCCTTAATTCGCGTATATTGAATCGCTTGCCACCCCCTATTCCAGCCGATCCTTTATGGTTGCTGAATGATGAGGGTAGTGAGTGGTTATTTCCTCCTTTTGAGCAGATCCCTCGCCTAACAATCAATCGTAGGGAGTACGAGCTTCTGAAGATTGTTTACAAGTCCACAGCAAAACCTTGGGAGGGTTGGTCTAAGTGGGTCAAATACATTACTAATCACGAGCCTTATGTGTGCGTCCTTAAAAAGCTTGGCATCTTCGGTTCCATCAAGGCGTCGAATAGTCGCTCTTGTAAGCGCAGTAACATTAATCTAACCAAATTGATGACGCGTTGGATCTCATTGTTTCACACTTTCCTCTTTGTTTGGGGTGAGGGCACTATCACTCTTGAAGGTGTAATCGCGCTTACCCAGCTACCTGCCCACGGTTCCCACTTTTGGCATGAGTCATCCCTCGAAGGGTGCATGCGCCCGACATATTGGCACTTGGCTAACATTCTGAGGAAGTCGAAAGAGCATTTAAGGAACGTTCTCGTGGAGGGGGCTGGTGAAGGCATAGATAAGGGCAAGGAGCAAGAGATCGCTCATGACGATGATCCAGAGAGGGGCGAAGAGCAAGAGGTTGCTCGAGGTAAGGTTTCTACCCATTCCTCGACGGTCTTATGTAAAAGCTATTAATCTAGTACTATGGCTAATGAGCATGTCTCTTCTCTTGTTGTAGGTGAAAACGAGGCTAAGGTCCCAACTCCGAGTCGTCAGAAGAAGAGTCGCGCATCCTTTCCTTTGTTTGTGAAACATTGGGTCCCAAAGATGGTAGAAGGTCACTGGGAGTGCCCAGTTTATGGCGAAGATTCGAAGACGTTGCAGATGGTTGCGTTCCTCCTCTTTTGGTTGAGTCATGACGTATTCGAGTTCAGTCCCGCAGACAATGTCAAGGAGGAGTTTATGCCAATGGTTGTCTTGATGGTGCGTGGTATCTCTTTTCCCCTCGCTCCTATGTTTTTGGGCGGGCTATATCGTCATTTGGATCTTCTCGCTATTGACATTCACAGGGCCGCTAATATACATATTGTTGAGACTTTTGTTTCTGCAAAGGAATGAAATGGTTTTGCAAAAGAAAATCTGATTTCATTCTTATCAAAGGAAGAAAACGACAAAAAACCTTGCTCACCAAAACTTGGCACATAGCCCCGACAAGTGTCGTGCTCACTGAAATTCAAATATAAAATATGTATTGGCACCTGGACATGCTATTGGCTGGCTCACAAGAGTGCAATTATGACAAAAGAAATCATGTTCCATCGATTCAGATTCTCAGAGCCGATCTTAGTTTCCGCGAGTGGACGTCCCATATCACACACTCGGGTTTCCCTCGATTAACCAGAACATTGTCCGGATTTCCATAAATGTACCACTCATACAATACATTTGGGTTTCTCTGGAACGTCTTAGTCGCTCATCCAAAGTCTACTCTCAAAGCATTATCCCGTCAGACTCACACGTAGTTTCTCCGATATTAAACAAGTGTTTCGCAACTGAAACACAATGACAACTAGATTTCACGCTCCACAATACACCATCTCTTCTAGTCTTCCAATCCAAATGAATTGGGTCGCACTAAAATACTTAAGAAAAAATTTCAGGATGTTTCATCTAATTTTCAAAATCTTGATTTCCATATGTGAATGAGACATCTAATTATTTAAAATGAACATGGTTTGGTATATATGTTCAATTTTGAGTTGTAGCATTATATCATCTTAGATATTACGAGCATCCAAACTTCAAAGCCCTCGAACTTCCCCAGGATTCCATTTGAGAATAATTCCTGCATCTTAACTTCCTTGTGGGATTACCTCCCTTGTTGTTTGTTCCCTGCTGATGGTCTTAACATAGCAATTTATTGTTTATAAAACAATACTAAACTCCATGGTACATTAAGGCATTTGAAGCTTCAAAAAAAAAAAAAAACCATGAGAGGAGGATCATTTTGTTCACACTAGGCATTTGCCTAAATGTGGTAGATGAAGAGTGCCAATAAGGTGGTCAATGCTCTAGCCAATTCTTTCTTATATATGTGATGAAAATCCCATTCAATTTAGAGACACACAAATCAGAAATCATGGACCATATGGGAGACCAGCTCTTAGCCTTAGGACCAGTGACCACCGTATCCTCTGATCGCTTCATACAGTACACTTAATGACCGGCCGTCCCTTTTTCAAAAACAATACAACCGCGTTTACCAACAGTCTTTGACTATTTAAACCACACCACAAAAAAATGGACCCCGGTATCCATATTCAGCGGGCCCCACATGGAGCCTTTCTCTGACGTGTACAGTATATAATTCCGCTTTGGAATTTGGGACTCACAAGGTCATTCTCGTCATTTCACCCCAACTCTCTTAAAATCTCACAGTAGAAAAATCACACTCTCACTCCTCTTCTTCTTCTCTTCTCTCTCTCTCACTCTTTTCATCTTCTTCACTCTGCAAATTCCACCTACCGGAAAACCTCAACATTTTCCGGTAACACATTTTATCATCTCCGACGGTGGAATTTTCATCATGCATGAAACCTCAGATTCTAAATTCCACAGATCTTTAAATTCTTAAACTCTCATTTTATAATGGCACCACCATCATCCTCATCATCAAGTGATAACACGGCATTTATAAACACAGAATTATCAAAATCTACATCAATTTTCGGATTAAAACTAGGAGTAGTAATTGGAATTTGTGTTGGAGCAGCCATAGTACTAATCTTATTCTTACTTTCATTATGTATTTGGAAATCTCCTCGAAAGAGTAAAAAACAACAACAATCTTATAACTCGAAAGGCCGGCCTGTCGGAAACACAGATCCGTCTCCTGTTGTATCGAAAGAGATCAAAGAAATCATTAAGCCTGAACAACAAGTACCAGAGATCCAGATTGATATTGGTAAAACGGAACACCGAGTTATATTCTCTGATCAACAGCACCGGGCTTCGTCACATGCTAGTGGTGAGAGTAGATCAACGAATGCAACGGATTCGGTTTCCGGGAATAATGCCGGTGGTGGTGGTGGTTTGCCTGAAGTGTCGCATTTAGGTTGGGGACATTGGTATACATTGAGGGAGCTTGAATTAGCTACTAATGGTTTAGCTGATGAGAATGTTATAGGTGAAGGTGGTTACGGTATTGTTTATCGCGGTCTTTTGCCTGATAATACTCTTGTTGCTGTTAAGAATTTGTTAAATAACAGGTATTGCTGCTGCTCAATTTTGAACTAATAATTATGATTTCAATTTTAACGGATTTCGTGTGTTATTGTTATCGTAATGATTGCGTAAATGATTTTGGGTTAGGAAGTTTCTGTAATTGATGGCATTGATGGCAATTTGAAGTTTTGTAGTTCATTAATAGATTGAATTTGGTTGACTTGTCTGTATTAGGAGGTGTAGAATTATGTGGTAAAAAACTATAATTGGTGTTTTGAATTGGATACTGAGTTTCTATAATTGGCATTGGCTTAACATTTTCTGTAATTTGATATCTACGAATTAAGAAACTGTGACGGTGACTTAATGTACGAGGGTGTTGAATTGTTAGGGGTCAAGCGGAGAAGGAATTCAAAGTGGAGGTGGAAGTAATTGGCCGTGTTCGGCATAAGAATCTAGTGAGGTTGCTTGGGTACTGTGTGGAGGGAGCTTACAGGTATCAATTTCATTTACTTGTTTGGTTTTCGGTAGATTGTAAAACCTGTAAGAAGCTGATTTTTTTTTTTTCTGATCTATGATTTCTTATGGTGTTATTTGTGTACTGATTAGGATGCTTGTATATGAGTATGTGGACAACGGTAATCTCGAACAGTGGCTCCATGGGGATGTTGGGCTAGTCAGTCCTTTAACATGGGATAGTCGGATGAATATTATACTTGGAACAGCGAAAGGGTATGACTATTTGTTTCTAGTAGAAAAATCTTTTCTGTACACTTTCGGGTAGGACTTCAAGCTGATGTAGCTCAATGGATCTCTTTTTGCAGTTTGGCTTATCTTCATGAAGGTCTTGAACCAAAAGTTGTTCATCGGGATGTTAAGTCTAGCAATATACTACTTGATCGACAATGGAATCCCAAGGTCTCTGATTTTGGTCTTGCTAAGCTCTTATGCTCGGAAAGCAGTTATGTGACAACCCGTGTCATGGGAACATTTGGGTTAGTATCTGCCTTGTCTATTTACCACTGCCAAAGGAATCTGTAATCCCCATTGCTAACTATTTCACGAATCTTGTAGATATGTAGCTCCTGAATATGCTTGCACTGGTATGTTGAACGAAAGAAGCGATGTCTACAGCTTTGGAATACTTATCATGGAGATAATTACAGGAAGGAACCCAGTTGATTATAGTCGACCTGCTGGAGAGGTTTGTCACCTTCAGTATTGCATTTTACTTGTTGCAAGAAGCTGAATTTTGTAGCTAACAACAAATGATCATCTTGCAGGTGAATTTGGTCGAGTGGTTAAAAAATATGGTGGGTAGCCGGAAATCTGAGGAAGTAGTGGATCCTAAGTTGCCGGAGAAACCTCCTTCCAAGGCACTGAAACGTGCACTATTGGTTGCTCTTCGGTGTGTTGATCCCGATGGACAAAAAAGGCCTAAAATGGGACATGTTATCCACATGCTCGAAGCTGATGATTTGCTATTTCGTGACGTGACTCATGTAAGTTCAGATAGACATTTTTTTAAATCTTTTTTGGGTTACAATTTGAATTTCTCGCCATTACAATTTGAATTCACGCCGGAAAACATCACAAAAATGAAAAACACCTCGAAACCCACTGATGAAACGAAGCCAGAAAATTTGCTTTGTTTTTTTCCCAACTGCAACCTATTAACCTTTTTATATGAATAGTCTAATGTTCAGCAGGATCGCCGAGTTGGACGAGAGTCTTCTCAATCACGTCGTGATAACCGACAACCTATTCAAGATGGTATGAAATTGGGTGATAAGAAATTGGCTGAAACAACTTCTGACACAAGTGAAGGAGAAAGCAGTAGTAGCCGTCACCAACAAATGAAGTGGAGATAAAGCAAGAAAAAGTATAATAGGTGACTTCAATTTTTTGGCTATATGTTTACAAAATGTTTTTTGCTTTTATTTGCTGTATGCTCTTATCCATTTTTAGTGTAGATTTTTCCCTTTGGATGCATTTTGTACCATAGAAATTCATTCATCCTCATACAAGTAATAATATGATCTCGATATTATAATTTACATGTTCTAAGTTCTGAACTGAGTCTTCTATCCTGTATTTGATCTTTTGCCAAATCTCGCAAGTTTGGTAAATCACTGACTGTTGCATTTTGTTACCATAACCATCACAACTTACAGTGTTTAACGAGTTTGGATCGTTCAGGAGATCACAGTAACTTACAGTAGGAATGTCACAACAACCACTGATTGTCCGGTCGAGCCA
>JAJJMA010287262.1:0-24702 GCA_023529015.1 Papaver nudicaule | reverse complement strand
AAGAGTTTTGTGTTCAGTTCCTGTTATAATTCTATAAGCCTGCATCAATTTTACAATTCTCGGTTATTTGGGTTGATAATCACATGAGCTAATAACTTAACTCAATGAGCGGAAGTGTTGATATACCCAAACTCCATAACAAATTCTTATACTCTGGGTAATATATGCCAACCCCAATAGTACTAACACTCACTAGTGGAAATTAGCCCATTTTCGACCCTTAGGAACAACCCCAATAGATTGTTGCAATGGGTACTACCCAGAATGGGCGTTGTATACCTAGAAGAAAATTAAAATTTCACTAAAAAGATAAACAATCCCTAATGGGGGTCGTTGAAGGAATTTTTTTATTTACGATTTAGTCCTAATTATACGACGCCCACTATGACCCATCCTTGTTGTTTTAGTTATGTTTCCCACACAACCACGTGTATCTAACCCTGACCCATAACTCCCCCACGTCGCACCTTATCTTTTTCCATCTCTTCTACCTTCTTCGACCAGCAGAGTAAACCACTAACCACCGCCATTTCCTTTCTTCATAAAATCTCTCATTTTTTTCTCTCTTCTTGACAGCAGAAGCAGCAGCAACAAGAGAGATTACTACAGGAGATATTCCCACTGGTATTATTTTAGGTTTACTGGTTTATTTGATTTGTTAAAGCAAATATTGTGATTTTTATTGTTTTTGTTTTTGGGGATTTTGTTTAGGTTTTGGTAAATTGTTCTTCATCGTTACAAAGGAACGATGTCAAAAGAGCAGAACTTCGATTCGTGTTGCTGGTGAAATGGGTTTTGTTCAAGAGAGTAGAACTTTGATTCTTATAAGGTATAAATGGAAAACCCTAACACCTCGTTTGGTTGGGAGAATTGGATTCCTGGGAATCCAATTCCTTGGAATTGGATTCCAATCCCAAAAACTAATGTTTGGTTGAAGTAATTCAATTACCTTTGGTTTTACCCAGGAATCCAATTCCATTCCACTACTAGACCAATGGAATGGAAATCTATTGTTTTGGGGGGAATTGGATTCCTAGGAATCCAAAATCTTGATTACAGAAAGTTGGTTTGTCATGTTTGGTTCACAGAATTGGATTCTTTCTCAGGAATTGGATTCCCAGGAATCCAATTCTGCCAACCAAACGAGGTGTAAGTTTCTTACTTTGTTGTTTTGATTTTAGATCTGCTGATCTCTTCATACTTCAGGCTATCGGTAACATAAGCCACATACAATGGTATAGCTAGTCTTTGGGGTCTGGACTAGATTTGATATGTGAGAATTAATTTTGGGATCAATTTGTAAGAATCAGTTTTGGGAGTTTGGGTTAATCTTATCGTTTTGGATTAGATCTCTTTATTTGACCCTTTCTTCATGACATTTTACAGATGGGCTGTTAACAATCAGAGAATTCTAACTAGATGTTGGGAATCTAGTCACTGCGATGGGAAAGCACATGAGTTTAATCACTAGGGGATTCTGTAAACAGCTACTTGCCAATGCACAAGCTAATGCGGAGATTACAATAAGGTAATGATAATCAACCATAGGGACCAATTTCTATAATGGAATTTGAAATTGTGCAATTTCTCTCACAAATGTCTTATGCTGATTAACTCACAGGAACCAGTTGTTGTTGTAATTGATGGAGCTGTTGTACCCCAAAGAAATTAAGGTATCAAAGCCTGATCAAAAGATAATTGCTAGTATTATTTTTAAAGAAAATACTCACTGTTGTAGATATTTACTCATTGTTTTGATACGTGTCTGTGAATGTTGGATTAGGGTACTGTTTGGATGGTGCTTCCTCATTGGATTTGGATTTGGATCTTATAAAACCAGGTAGTTTTCTTAGTTAACTAAGAGGATCTGGCATCATGTTATGTCTATTTTTGTTGGTTGTCTCCAAAATCAGTAGGAATATGAAATAGTATATTGGTTTCGTTTGTAAAGTTTATTCATTTTGTTTCTTTTAACGATGAGGCAGACAAAACCATTTTGTACCCACAAGCTAATCACTGCTCTACAAGATTGGTTGGTCCAACTGGTTCTGTTTTATGTGTTGTTATGGTAACCATTACAAGTCACAAAAGGTCTTTCAGTTTCTGTATTTTGATTTGTGATTGGATCTGTGCATTTGTTTTTAGGTGTTGATGTTGGAGATCATTTCCTAACGCGGTGTAAAATGGTTGTACTCGGATTACATGACCACTGGATGAATGGATATCGGTACATGCCAACATCCTACAAAATTTATTGTTTTAGTGTCAAGTCAGTTGTTGTTTGTGTGTAGGAAATGAAATGACAGAGTATGGCTTATTGTCAAATGCCCATGTCCATGTTGGATGAACGAAATCTTTTGAAGTGCAGACTTGTACATGATAAATGATAAAATTCTCAAAACTGCAGGTGTAAAGATAAATAATCAAGGTACTTGGTTTGGATTTGCCAAATCTAGTTACGGCAATAAAAGTTTATTTTGTTTTCTTGTCTAAAATCCTGAAGGTCCATCTCTTAGATTTTAGCTTTATGATAAGATATTGTCGTCTTCCTTTATGATCATCCTAGAGTTTGTTTGCCTTGTAAAATAAAAGTAATAGGTGAAACTTAGGTTCGGGGTATGCAGAACTACTGGGCTGTTGGGTGTGTGGGTTGTTGGGGTTTATTTCATAGAGTTGAGATATACGCATGTGAACTAGTTGGGGTTTATTTCCGTAAGAATCTCAAGGTATACTCTTTTGATTGTTGTTGTTCAGAGGTTTACTAAAGCCAACACTTGAATTGACTTTTAATCTATCGAGGAAAATCTAATTGTGTTGTTTTTTTGTTTTATGCTAATGCATAATCATGTGTATATTCATTCCATTTATGTGAGGAGAATCTATCTATCCTACACTACTGAGTTTCTTACGTATTCGAGGACTCTTAAATTGCCTAGAGTTTTCTTAGATTTCTGAAGGTATTATCTATACTAACATTGTTTCTCTATTGACATACGGTATGGGATTTCTCAGGTGTTGATGAGCTCAAAATTATTCAGAGGAAGAACTGGGAGACATATTTAAAAGAAGTATTTCTGGTCTGCTACTTGTCCTTCGTTTCAAAGCTCGTGTTTAACATTTTCTTGGAGTTGACATCGTAGACAGTTGTGATTTTGAGCTTTATGTGAATCATCTTCAAACTTATCACGTTATGATGGTTTAAGGTGATTCATATCACATTCTTGTTATCATAGGAACATCACTACCTAAAATCTTGTTAATTATCGCTTTGAACTCTCTTAAATTCTTGCATGTTTACATTTCAGGTATGGAAACCAAGCTGTCGCTGAAGAACTGTTGCTTGTCGCTGGCTGTGACCGAGTTATTTGTTTATGTGTAGATATTTCATATCAGATGTCATGCTTCTAATGTTTTAGCTGTTTTAAAGTACTATTTTTGTGTCAAAGTTTTGTTCCTTCATGATTAACATTATGTGGCTTTGAAGCTTTATAGATGTTTCCATGTTGATGTGATAGTGCTAAAGGGATCAAATTCAGATTTTTTTTTTTTTTAAGAATTTTAGGGGGTTGTGCTTAAGAGTGACTTAGAAATTGTTTTGGAGATGTAAAGATGCTTTCTTTGATGTTTGTTATCTTTCAGGTCTCATATTTTTGTTTCAAGTTTCATCACTGTCCAAGTATGTTTTGGTTAATTGATGTTGAAACCTCATTTTTTATGTAGGTACACCATTCTGAAGTGTGGGAGCATTCATCATCAGTTCATCGTTTTGCTGGTTATTTTCACTTGTCTTTAAACTTTAGAACTTGCTAGCTTAGTCCAAATGACTTGTATGAACTTAGGATTTGAATTGTATTGGTGGAAAGCTAGGATTTGAATCCTTTTTGTTTAACCTTCAACTTGCTCAGTGTCAATTGAGCTCTGAATTTTGTAATCAATACAATGATTTTTTATTAGAATTTGTCAATCCAGTATCATTACATTGTAATTAGAGTTCAATTTCAGATTGAATCAGATTTGTTTCAGCTCAACCATTTTGACTGCAAGCAAATCTGATTCTATTTTTTTTTTTAAAAAAAATCAGAGATACGACCCTTTAAGTTAGTAGTTGTCATCATTTGTATAATGACCCTAGATGGGGGTCGTTTAACAGCGTCACATGGTGAAGGGTCGTTTAAAAATAATGCGCTTTATTTACAACGCTTGCCACGACCCTATATAGGGGTCGTATAACGCTTGAATACAACTAATTCCATCGGTTGTTTAAGGGATGATTTCCACTAGTGACTAGTCCTAGCATTATCTCGAGAACTCTTCAATGTCATGTCTATTTGAATACTAAATATAGTAATCTTTTTCATAAAACAATTTCTCCTCTCTTTGGTGATTTCTCAAGCAAAAGAGGTCACATAAACATAAACAAAAAAATTAAACTAATGAAACATGTTAAAATCTTAATTAAAGAAATTATTCATTCGAAATCTAATCAGGCATGATTTTTGGAACCCATTTTAAGACCTAAACTCAGAAAATCAAATTATGACATTCAAAGAAAAAAAAGAAGAAGAAAAAAAAGTAACCCCAAAAAAAAAAGTCTTTCCATTAATAAACAATTGGAATCGTCGATCACAATAGAAATAGAAATAACAATAAATTCATTATTTTTTACCGTCTGTGAACGAGAAAGAATAATAGAAATGAATTTGGCTAAAACCCTTGTTTTTAATCTAAAAATATTATTTCCTCTTATGGGGGAATATACTTGGAACATCTTCACTATATAAGTCAACCTTTTCATCTCAGCGAGCGACCACTCTTTACTGCATATTATGTTGGCTTCTCTCCATATACCGGTAGGTCAGATTGGAAAAAGCCTGAAGCTACGTATTCAAACTAACTATTGAATGAAATTAGTAATTAAGATTGGATAGAATAGATTGGTAACTAGGACAAGAAGACAATCAAAAATAAAAGTAGCAAAGAAAAAATATAAATCCATGATGGTCGTGGTGGAGCAACTTTCGACTAAAATTGCAAAGAAACAATGAAGTCACTTCCATGCACACAAGAACAAAAGAAGAAACGAGTTGACAAAAAAAATATAATTTGTTCAGGTAAGACTTCATGCTACTTAAAAAGGGTTCACTATTTTTCAGATCTAGAGTTTAGAGTTTACGGTTGTGTGCGCCTCACTTTTTATATTTTTGCAGTTTTTAACTGACCCGCTCTCTAGTCATTTTGTTTTAAGCGTCTTTCCCAATCAAGAAGACGCCAAGTTAATGATAAAAACATAATATAAAATCATTTCAATTTTTTCGATACTTAACTTTGTTAAGGTTAGTCATCTAGACCACACGATTCCAACATTATCTTTTTTTTTTCTGTACATAATAGATCTGCTTACCTTAAATGTTTGATGATTTAGTAAGGCGACTTGATCACTTATTGATCAAAGTCCAAGTAAATGGAATACACCAACATCGATCGGTATCGATATCATACGACAACCCATGGTCCCACTGAATACTTGAGGTGATTTGTGGTAAACATTAACATCGCAGAATCATTGGTAACTTTTCAAGTCAATACACTCATCGTTTGGATGTTAAAACATCATCGTTTCCACCAAGCTGTTAACAATTGAACATTTGATTCATTACGTTGTTCATCTGACTCACGGTCATACATTTAAGTTTGGGTGACAATTAATTTTTTTTTATTAATCGTTATTATTGGTAACGTTTGGAAGTAAAAAAAAATAATTATTTACTTCATTCCGTACGTATATTTTTTGTTTGAATTACAATTAAAGGAGATAATTATGTATATTAACAATATCTTTTTTTTTGTCTCTTATTGATTCCCGTTTGTGAATTAATCTGCACAACAGAGATTTTGGTAAATAAATAAAACCTGGATGGAGGTGGAGCTGGTGGTTGAGGTGGCCGCGAGGCAGAAATGGTGGTGGCGGTGGTGGCGATGGAGGTGGAGATGGAGGTGGTGATGGAGACGGTGGTGGAGATGGATGTGGCGTTGGTGGAGGCGTTGGTGGTGGTGGTGGTGCCGTTAGAACCAGCAAGACTCAATTTATTAGTTGTTATTAGTGGTTAAAGAAAACCTGGATTACAAGGTAAATGTTACTGAGTCATTTCTACTCTGTAGGCCCCAAATGTAAACAAAATCAGACATTTAAAGGGTGAAAACTCACCATACAAATAAGGCATATAAATGCAGTGACGACGGAAATAACAACAAGAGGCAGTTTTCTCATGATATGTTTTCTTCTCACCATCAGTCAAAACCTCCGCTAGGTATGTCAGAAAGCATATGATATACAACATAGTGATTCTCTCGCTCAATCCTGAGGGGTTTGTCCGCCTATGTGCTCGGCTAAGGATGGATACTATTGTCACTCCTAGGCTGCTAGCCAGCAGTAGATGTTCCTCTCACTTTATCTTTGCTATACAAACAACAACATTCACTGTGAAGTTGCAAACAGACCATCTTGGAAACTTGACGTCCCATCTCTAAGGTTGTGCAAAGTTTGTCTACATAGGTTGGTACGAAAAAGATTTGGTGGTGTACTCTGTACCCTTATCTTTTCATACTTATAAAACATGGCTTAACAATCATATCTTTGATAATCACTATAAAGTTTTTCATAAAATATAATACACCACTGCTAACTGTTATTGGATAGGAATTAACTGATGTTAACAAAAAATTGTACACGATGAATGGTTACTTATATCAGTAGAAGAGAGATTTTCAATATGATGACATAAGATCTGATGTTATCTCCCTAACCCATTTCTGGGAGCCATTTTGCAATTCTGCGACTAACTCTAGTCTCAGCATTATCTTGAAAACTCCTCAATTTCCTGTCTATTTGAATAGTGAATATGAAAAGTTTTCCCACAAAACAATTCCTCTCTCCGACGATTTCTCGGGCAAAGGAGGTCACATAAACTTAAACAAAAAAAATTAAACTGCTGAAACATTTTAAAATCTTAATTAAAGATATTTTAGAGAAACCCCCTTTTTTTCCTGCAATTATGCATTCTAAGCCTCATCAGACATGAATACTTGAATCTAAGGTTTGAAGTATAAAAAAAGAAAGAAAAAAAAAAGACCTAAACTCATAAACTCCCTTGCATTTGATTATGACTATGATGTGCAGCATGAGCCTTCATCGCTACAATATGCATAACACCACCTTCTTAATCTCCAAAGACTTTACTATTAGTATGAGTACTCTATCTGGCTATTCCACCTAACACGGTAGCGATTTGACCATCCAATCCTGATTCCAACAACGACTCATAACTCACTACAAGAAAAATAATCTGTTACTACAGCTATTATTGGAGTGCATATACGAAATATAAAGTAGATTCTATGAAAAAATAAATAGTAGCAACGTAGATCAAAATCACTTACGTATTTTTTCAGTCCACCTTAAACAACATTGCCTACTGATTCAGAAATATGGAGAAAAATCTCACAAAGTATAAGGTTGGAACTGGAAGATCGATTAGAGTTCCATCCAAATCCAGGATATTGAAAGAAAAAAAGTACATGTAAACAAGAAATGAGGCAACATACACTAGGCTTTTTGTGATTTAGATCAACGGAAATCGACCACGAATGCGTACAATCAAGTATATGGACTTTCAAGTCTTTCTGATTGTAGAGGAGATGAAAAGTAAGGTAAAACACACCAGACAATAGTCTGGAAACAACTCTCTTCGACCATGTCAAATACTGTGGTCGGTGCTCATTTTAATTGCCTCCCCAATTTCCTTCTTTCCCTCCCAGGATCTCTATAATTGGGGCTGAGAATTGGGGAATAAGATAGAGCCGACCCTGAGGCAAGGTTGGCAAAGATCTTTTTTGGGGCATCACGGGAAAGGGGGTATAATTTTTGGAAATTTTTGAAGGGGTTTACGTTAAGGAAACATATAAACTTGGTATGTTCATTGAATATCTATAAATACTTAAAAGAGGAAGGGGTGAAAAGGAACGAACCTAAGTTTTAGGAAAGAAAATAACTAGGTATAGATAGTCTGCCTAGTGGTTTCGAGTCTGGCAATAAGTGCAAACTACTATAGGGAGGAGACATGGCCTTTCGTCGGCGCAAGGCACCTTTGGAATACCCCAGAAGGGGATTTTGCTTATTTTGATAAATCATTTCTTCGGACAAAAGAAGATTATTAAACGAGACCGCGAACAAGCAGAAGTGAAGTATGGGCTCTCGCGCGACAGATCTGTCGTCAGCCAATCTTGATTTGTAAGCAGAGTTTTTTTATTCAGACCACATCCGGCAAGAACCAAGGGATTGGCTCGGCTATTTCGAAGGGGACAAAAAAGCATTCTTGTAGACAGACTAGGGCAAATAAGAAGCTTAAACTTGGTCCGTTTTTCTTTTCATATCGTTTTTTTTTTTCTACCCGCAACCCCATTAGTATTTTGGAAAACGACTGCCTGATTTCAATGGGGCATCAATTTTTATTTGTCTTTCGGGGGAGCAAAATGTCAGGGCTGGCCCTGAACAAGGATATTCACCGACCCTATTCCCTTGCACAAGGGAAATCTTTTCACATTGGACTTGGCCTTAAAATGGCACATTCATTGTCACCCACATATCTTGTGTGTCTCTATATTTTAAAATCCAAATAGGCCTTGTTTCGAGAAGTATTTTGATCTAGCAGTGCTAGAGCATTTTTTGATCTAGTATTGCTAGAGTCATTGGATCAACTAATCTACTGGTGGAGGTTTTCAGTAGAGTTTTTCACTCCAAAGGTAAAAACTGAATTTCCATTTAAAACCACCACCACCATTGGATTAGTAGATCCGATGGCTCTAGTGATGCTAGATCAAAAATGCTCTAGCACTGCTAGATCAAAATTATTTGGCCTTGGTTCCTAAAACTCTAAGCAGCAAGTAGAGTACCGCCCACACCCAAACATCACTTTTGTTCAAGTCTCAAAAAAAAATTCAGTAAAATACTCACTTTCTTACTTTAAACTTGGATAAGGCTACGGAGGGCATATTTTGTATTGTATTTTGATATACCATTGATGATGTTTCTAGTCAATTTGAACTGATAAAACCCTTTGCTCTCTAAAACCCTCTTCTCATCTTCTTCTTCTTCTTTCATATGAAGCTGGTAATAATGGCTTAGAAATGCCCAATCTTGCAAGTTTCAGACTCTTCAACTAGAATCACTCTGTTCTAATGGCGTCTCTCATAATCTCACCCACTTTCGCATTACCCAGGTCTGTCTTCTTTTCCATCTCTCCTTCTAGTAATTCTACATCTCCCTGCTATTATAATAAACAATGGGTTTCATTCTCATTCTGAAATTTTTGTGTTTTTTATCATAATTTTGTTGGTCTTGTAATGTAAAAGGATGTTTTAGTACCCATTTAGGGTAAAGGTATTGCCTTTTTTGGGGTTTCAATAGCAAGATTCATATGTTAGGATTTATAACTACCCATAGCTGTAATTGAGGCCCCTTTGAGCTCATTTCTAGTTAATATGACTTTTAAGTATTTGTTCTAATGCCAGACATGTATAGTTTGGTTTATTTTCCGATATATCGTATTCAAGCATCATTTAATGTACTTGCAAGAGGAGAATAGTGAAGAGAAATTGCCAGTGAGGATAGAATGTATGTTAATTTGGAGAACCATTACTAGCTAGGCGAATGCTCAAAACCCATCTTAGATGCACAAGGCCGGCGTTATGTATAATGGTTTTGATTGATTCCTTGTTTTTATGTAGGTGGCAGTCAAATTCCCCGATCTTAATAAAACCAAGCTTTGTTTGTCTTAACGAATTCAAATCACGAAAGGCGTGTTGGTTCCTTAGAGCTGTTTCTAAGAAGAAGACTGTGGTGTCAGGAGTTGAAGATGTAGGAAATGTTGGAGACACTGAAGTAGAAAACACAGTTAAGAAAAAAGCTCCAAGAAAAAGTAAGAAGAAAACAGCTTCTGAGGCTCAACAAGACCCTTCCGCGTCAGCAGTTGTTAACGATGTTGCTAAAGACGACAATGCTAGTGCAGATTCATCTACTGAAGGTTCTAAGGCGACTGTTAAACGTACAAGAAAAAAAGGTACTGCATAACTATCATCTGTAGTTCTTTTCAGATCCGGGGACTGCTTTACATGTTTTTTTTCATCTCTTCCTAGTTTTGTTTAGTCTTTGAAAATGGACCTCGTTGATAAGCTTATGGTAATCCAACATTATACAGCTACAACGTCAGTCCTTAGCTTGGAAGGTGAGACCTCTGAGAAGAAGGTCACTCGGAGGAAGTACAAAAAGAAGAGTGACGGAGGGAGTGATGTTGAACCTAGTGATGACGAGGAACCTGCCAAGAAGGTCAGACAAAGGAAATCCAACAAGAAGAGTGATGAAGGGATTGATGCAGAACTTAGTGATGATGAGGAACCTGCCAAGAAGATCAGGCAAAGGAAATCCAAAAAGAAGAGTGATGAAGGAAGTGATGCAGAACTTAGCGATGATGAGGAACCTGTCAAGAAGGTCAGGCAAAGAAAATCCATAAAGAAGACCGAAAATGTGGATGATCGAGGAAGTGATGTAGAGCTCAGTGATGATGAGGAACCTGTCAAGGTCAGTAGAAGAAAAACTAAAAACAAGATGGATGACATGGATGCTGAAGGAACTGATGTAGAACTTAGTGATGATGAAGAAACTCTCAAGAAGGTCAGTCGGAAGAAGTCCACAAAGAAGATTGACAGTTTGGATGGTGAAGAAAGTGATGACGAGTTTAGTGATCATGAAGAAGTTACTTTCACCGCAAACATTGATGATGATGAGGATGAGGGTGACTTAGACTTTCCACAGAGTGAAGAAGAGGATATTAGTTTTTCATATAGCTGGCCGCCTCTAGTGTGCTGCTATGGAGCCGCTCAACATGCCTTTATACCATCTGGACGGCCAGCAAACAGACTCATAGACCATAAGATACATGAAAGGATGAAAGATGCATTGTGGGAACCAGAAAAGTTTGTAAGGGCCCCTGGCAGTTCAGCAAGTAGTGTTTCCGTGGCTCTTGCGAACTTAGGTGGCAGAGTTGAGTTCATGGGGAAACTTGGCGATGATGAGTATGGTAAAGGCATGCTGTATTATCTGAATATGCACAACGTGCAGACTCGATCAATCAACGTGGATTCCAAAAAACTTACAGCAGTATCACATATGAAGATTAGTAGAAGGGGACGGTTGAGAGGGACATGTGTAAAACCATGTGCCGAAGACTCGTTATCTAAATCCGAAATCAACATTGATGTGCTGAAAGAGGTAAAACAACGTTTTCCTATCCTCAAAACTTTTCTATAATGGTTCACATATTAAATCCTCAATTATTGCTTTAATTCTGTTAGCTATTAGTTATCCTATCGGAATCTGTCATGAGTATTTATCTAGCTAAATGTGTATATCGTTTCCCTGGAAGTTCATGTAGGAGATTACATATTAGAAATGGTAAAATTTGGCAAACTATTTTTATGGATTTGGGTTCTAGTACTGCTGACAATACAAAGTTTATTTTCAGATTTTAATCTAAGACTGTCTATCCATGCAGGCGAAGATGTTCTACTTCAACTCGTCATCACTGCTGGACAAAAATATGAGATCAACTACATTACGAGCCATTAGAATTGCGAGGAAACTAGGCTCAGAAATTTTCTTCGATTTAAACCTTCCATTACCATTGTGGAAGTCTACCGAGGAAACTAAGATGTTTATACAACAAGCCTGGGATCTGTCTGACATTATTGAGGTCACAAAGCAAGAACTTGAGTTTCTCTGTGGGATGAAGCCTGTAGAGAAATTTGATACCAAAGACAACGACAAGATTAAATTTGCTCATCATAAGCAGGACGTGGTCATGCCTCTTTGGCATGAAAATCTTAAGGTTTTGTTTGTGACAAACGGGACTTCTAAGATTCACTACTACACCAAGGATAACAATGGCTCTGTTCATGGAATGGAAGATCCACCTATAACCCCCTTCACATGCGACATGTCAGAATCAGGGGATGGTATTGTGGCAGGTATATGTTTACTCAACTTCTATTTTTACCTGGCAAGAGTACATATTCAATTTAATCACTTTTAAGCCTTCTCTTTTATTGAGATTTTAATTTGCGAACAATTTGTTTTGATCAATCTCCAGGTCTCATGAGAATGTTAACAGTCCAACCACATCTTATTACCGATAGAGGATACCTGGAGCGCACAATTAGTTACGCAATCGACTGTGGGGTCATTGATCAGTGGTTATTAGCACGAACACGTGGTTTTCCTCCGAAAGAAGACATGGATGAAGATTTATGTACCGATGAAAATGGTACAAGATCGATAACACACAAGCAATATCGAACGCTAGAACCTGCAAGTAGTTGATTGAGACTATTAACCAAATTTTTGTAGATTTTTTTTTGTTGTTGTACTCAGTTCACAGGTCGGGATCTTAAGCATCCCTTGTAAAAAAAAAAAATTGGCTAATTTAGGGACCCCCCATTCTGTTAGGGAGACCCCCTAATGAGACAAAATAGGGGTGTCCAAAAGTTTTTTCTAAAACCCCTTATCCAATATATTTTCATAATGGCCAAACTATCCCTATATAATTAGTGCTAATATCGGCAGAATTGTCTAGACTTGCAAAAATTTAGCCTATTATCGGCTAGGTTGGTTGTGACACAAAGGCAATCCAGACGATAATAGCTAAATTATACATATCGTCTGGATTGATCACATAACCTAACTGAAATCGGCTAGAAATGGGCTAAAATTCCAGCCGATAACTACACGAATAATTACTAACTACAATATCGTCTAGATTATGCGCATGCAATACAGACGATAACTCAAAGAAGTGAACATATCGGCTGGATTTTCTAGGGCTCAATCCAGCCGAAAATCACACTGAACCCTATTCAAAATCCATTCGTCTAGTTTTTTTTCGGCTGGTTTTTTTCTTTTGTACACTAAATTCGGCTAGGTTGGTTGTGACAACTTAGCAAACTGAATTTCGTCTGGATTTGGCCCATTTTCATCTGCATTTAGTCCATTCTGGTTTTTTTTTGGCTGTTTTTTTTTTTTTACACTAAATTCGGCTAGGTTGGTTGTGACAACTTAGCAAATTGAATTTCGTCTGGATTTGGCCCATTTTCGTCTGGATTTAACCAACTGAAATTTGGATTTTCCAACCGAAAATTTTGTGAGTACCAACCGAAATTTTTTTATTAATGATTCAGGGGCATTTTAGACTTTATGTAGCATTTTGACACCCCTTATAACCCATCCTAGGATAATAATATTGTTTTGGGGTCTCTCAACAAATAAGGGGGGTCCCTAAATTAGCCAATAAAAAAAGAAGGAAAAGGGCATGTATTTGTTTTGTTTCCGTTTAGGTGTAGAATTTAGTCATTCCATGTAAGGCAACACCAATTTTGAAGTATCTTGATTACCAGTTCTATGTTGATACCAGAAAATACCAGTAATATTTCTTATGATCCTTTTCTGAAGCTTACAGGGAAACAAAGCTGTTCACGTGAGGAATGGTTTGATAGACGAAGGTACCGGTGCCGCCATCTGCCAGTTTCTTAAGAGTCGCTGTTTCTGGATCGTAAACAGAGAGAACTGTATGGTTGTACCACAGCAGAATTTTACCAGTCTTTGTGATGGCAAACGGAATTGGAGCATACTGCAAGTCCTCTACTTCCATGGCTATACTGAACTCTTTGTTCCAACTCCAACTGTCTTCTTTGGATATCTTCCCGTTAGATATTCCACAGCTGCCAATGTTTGTCTTCTTAAATGACCATATATCCACACTGCAACTACCATAACTCGGTATTCGATGGATAACACACAGACATCCCCTCAGCACCTCGAGATTAAAAAACTTCTCATATAATGACCCTTCATAATCGAAACAAGGTGGTGCCGGAACCTCCAGTACCACCTCGTCTACAAAACTGAAAGCCACTATTTTCCATCTCAGGCAGTCCAACCAGTGAATAGCTCCGTCGGCAACAACACCTGGTTGCATGTTTGGACTCTTTTGAACATTCACCAGGAAGTTGGGGAGATATTCTTTGTGCCTCCAACTACTGTCAACTCCGAGTGTAAATACCTGCAGGTTTCCGAAATCTGCAATCCAATCGTTCGGGTTCTTCATCGGATGGTGGGCTATTCTGACGACCTTGTACTGATTAGTAGAGGGAATGTAGCAAAACCCAGATGTAATGTAGATAACCTCGTAATTGTAAGTACGATCAATGATGTTATATCTCGGTAGATTCCACTCTTGTCTTGTAACTGGATTGCACACGTAGATGGGATCATTGCCGATGAATCTTGAACTATCTGAGACACCAAAACAAACCAAACCATTGCACGAACCAACAAGCGTATGAGTCGTCTTGGCGGGAAGGGGCGCCACTGTTAGTTTTCTTGATAGATTGGAGGTAGGTCCTGTAAACGCTCTGAACACGAATGTATCATCATGGTCGGAATACTCTCCATAATAGGTAGTCTTTTTGGGTGATATTCCATAAGACTTGGCTAAGAAAAGAAAACTTACAGGTATAGCAGCAGAATCGTTGTTCAGACGCTGCTTTTTCTTGCGACGAGAAGCATCATTCTGCTGGTCATTATCCGCGTAGTAATCATGATTGTGTAGATGAATTTTTGTGAATGAAGTATCAGTTTTGATCATGGATCTGTTCCAATTCCTGCATACTTGTTTGGCACATAAGATGGAATCGGCGGGTAACCGTGAAACTATGTTTGTGATGATATCTCCAGGGAGATTCTCCATCTTCAACGATCTAAATAAGTTGAAATATGAAAACTTCGACAAGAGCAAGAGGTTGTATTTATAGAGAGGCAGTGAGTTATCGCCACGCCAACCAAGTTCGAGAAGAAAACCGAATCCCCGACGGATTCGGTATAAACAAACTGTCGCAGTAATTTTAACTATTGAGGGGTAACATAGTCATTGTGTGAGAGGGTATAAAGGTAATCCGGTTTTAGGAGGTTCCTCAATTTCTTGAAAGGGCCCAAATTCTAGATGCTCGTCAGTTTGCGACTCTATAATAGAGAGGATGCAAGAAAAACTCAAATATCAAGGGAAAAATCCCGCAGAGGGATCAAACGGACAGTACACTGCCTGCTTAACATTGGGATGGGTGCAGTGTAAAGTTTAAAGATGGCCCACTCTTTTTACTCTCTTACTAGATTTTTCACGGAATTTTCATCCCAGGATGAATAGAATTGTTGTTGCGAGCGAAAATAAAGCTTGTAAATGCTACAACTGCAAATTGTACTAGAAAATGCTTAATATAGAGCAAAGTAAACACCTACACAAAAAAAAAAAAAAAAAAAAAAGAAAAAAAAAATTAAACTGGACCCGGATTAAATGCCAGTTCTTTGAACAAAGTTTGCAGGTCTGAAAGGGGAAAATTGAACAGACTGCTCTGAAGATACAAATCATATACAATACGAGAAATATTGCAGCAGCAAAAGAAAAATTAAACTTTCGGCTCTCTGCCGTCAACTACGGACAGGCTTTCCAGGAAAGAACTTTAAGAATAACAATGTCAAGCAAAGAATAACGATTATTTAGTAACAAATCATAGCCAGTACCGAACAGAATCAGTATCACTTTTGTGATTAACACCTTGGGACCCTAATCATCGTAATTTGTATGGAACTTACATGATCTAAGAAATGTGAAAACCCAACAACGGACGTTCAACTATACCGCGAACTCATCAACATCAGTGTTTTTTCTACATTCATGACACCATCATAAACTGCATCATACAAAAATAGTTATATAGAATGCCAGCAGAAAAGGGGTACGTAAACTAACATAGCCATGCCATGTGAACAATGATTAGAACCATGCAAAGGTTTGAGTCTAAAGACTCGAAACAAACCTTTGCACTAAAGTCTTGAGCACACAATTTTTCAATACTGAAATAGTGACTTATTAACTGTTACTCTTATGCTTACACAACTACAATCTCATCATCCACCTATTTGGTTGTTACAACCTAAAGAACTCATTTTAAAGTTTGTTAATCTGTTAACTTTGGGTATTATAGCATAAAGAGGGAAAGAAAACATGAGAGAGAGGGAACATATCCCCATGTTAGTAGTGAGATTTGTTGTTCTAGACAGTAGCGTCTTTGTTGGTTGGGCGAATCATGACTGCAAGATAGTGGGAAGCTCTAAGCTTCACCTTGTGAATAGGGTAACATGAGAGTCTAGCCCTAGCCACACAGGGCCTTTCCTAGGAGAGAGAAAATGAGAGAGAAACGAGAGAGAATGGAGAGAGAGAAAGGTGAAACAAGAATGGGATCCCCTTTCAAACATTTTTCCCTTGATATTTATAGAGATCTCTCTGTCATGTCATGGTGACATGTGTCCCACAAACTCTTTATTACGAAAATGTCACTCCTTCACTTTAAAGCTTATCTTGACTTCTGGTCTTGCTGCTTTGACTTCTTATTTTTCCTCTTTGACTCCTCCATGGGCTCTCTTTTATGGGCTTTGGAGCCTTAGTAAGGCTTGTAGGACCTAACCAAATTCTAGGTATCCACAAACCTCACTTGATCTATTTCTTTTTTGTTGCCAGATTGTCAATTACATCACACAATTGACCCACTGCAAGAGACATATGTGCACAAATATAGGTGTTTTCCATTGTTGAAAGTAACTGTGTTACAGACTTACAGCGATCCGTTTTTGGGTATAGGACCATTGCAATACCCTATACCTAGGTTTAGAAATATAAGAAGATACTTCTCCAAGTAGTTCTAGAAGCGGTTTCCTAATCCTAGAAGGAGAACTTACGAGTCCTATCTTCACAAGATTACAAACAATGGGGAGTTTTCCTTTTATGAGAACGACTAGTATTAGGAAAGTCCTACTCTACATATAAGGTACCCAGACTGCCGATAGAGAGGATATGGGGAGAATACTAGAAAAATATTAGAGGAAAAACAAGGGGGAAGATACAACACCTAGGGTAGAAAATACTTGAAGGTAAACGCTGAAAAACTCTTACTCTAAAGCAATAAAATTAAAGTTACGATTGCGTAATCTCTAGTACTATTGTTCTTCCTATCAATCTATTGTTTATCTATCATATTGGGGTCCAGAAATTGATCATACAGTCTTCAGATGAGGAGCACTAACATTAACATAATGAAATGAATAAGCCTAATCAACAGATTGAAACCTAAACAACAGAAAATTAGATGACACAGGTAAGGTAAAACCAGGAAAAGTTTTGCAACGAAGATGATTAATATATTAACCAAGGCTTAATATTGTACAGCTGAGACAGACAAGTTTTTCAGTTGACTGTTGAAAAATTAAATAACAAGTGATGCAGGATAGAATTGCATGATGTCATATAGTAGTTTACAAATAGTGAAATTAATCATGTCTTAAACACTAATTTGTAGGAATGGACTAAGTGGGTTATAGTTCAGGAAACAACCATACACAGATTTAGTATATAATAACATATAAGAAGCATGGCATCTATAAGTATACAAGGTAAAACAAAATTTACCTGAAGTCTGTAGATGGGTCTTTTCCTTGCCAGCCCATCTCTTCCACTGTTCAGATACTAAACCATGAAGTTCTGCGCCAGGATATGACGCATCCCACAAAGCCCTTAGTGTCTCCTGAAATCAGAAATTCCAGAATAAGACTTGACATAAGTGGATGGGCACGTCAAATTCAGACCCAGGGCAAATCCAAAATAGCTAAGATTAGGGGACTAGCTGTGTATTTTTACAATAATTGAAATTTCATTCAACTTAAAATTTGACTCCAAAACTTCAAGGCTTGTGGAGATAATAATGAACACACAATAAGGAGACAGCGAAACACAACCATCATAAGGCACTTCGATGCGCTTTTGTAATCTTCGCCAGCACTCCTCCTGATACAACAGTTTGCGCTTTTGTAATCTTCGCCAGCACTCCTCCTGATACAACAGTTTGGGAGGGAGGGGGGAGGGGTGGATAATGAATAACGCGGTACTATAAAGTTCTAACCACTTTGTTTCCGAACTCTCTAGTAAAATATGAATATCCATACAAATTTTCCAAATAATGTTGTCCAAAAGAGTCAATTTGAGAGTTTCCAGATCCAAAACTTAGAATCCTGAATACATGGACTAACTTAATAACAAAGGCGATGCAGAAATAAAACATGGACTTATTCTCACCTGGTTTGCAGTTAATTCAAATGACGGTCGATCATCACTATCTCTTCTTTGGGCACAAAAGCATGAGAGACCTTTACCCAGCCACGCAGCTGATCCTGCCACAACATCAGCTATAGACACTACCAGCAGTTAGATTCAGGCTCGCATATACTCTTACATACCATAACAAAAAAGTAGTCATAAACCACAAATTCACAGCGAGACACAGAAAACAGCTCATCTTAAAAAAGAGTAACCTCTACAGATAAACGAAACATAACAATCATAATTCTATAATAATCACTACATGTAACTAATCATTCTTCTTCTTCTAAGCCTTTAGTCCCAAAGAAGTTGGGGTTGGGACTTCCCAAGCAGTCACGTTACTGCTCCTGCCCTTTCCTAAGGAAAATGGCCGGTTTTCAACCAAACAAAGATACAGGAGGACTTCCCAAGCTTCCAGAAACCACTATATCATTATCAAACCAAACAATCCACCACTAAATACTACAGGTTAACCATTTCTTTGTTAACTATAACCCTAATAACTTCACTCGAAATCCAAACCACTATAGAAGCTAATGAAAAACAAAAATTCCCTAAATCCATACGCAGAACACCACAAAATCTTCCGCAAATACCACCAACAAATTAATCAGCAAAAGTAAACTAATCCATTTCCCCACCAACATTTCAAACTTTTAATAACCCTAAAATTAAAAGAAAAAGAAGGAGAAGAGAAAAGTAAAAAGAAATACATCTAATTGATTAATCAATAAAAATAATTAACAAGAAATTGTTAGGTGCTGAGAAAATTTGTCCAGCGAAACCTTAAATTACAAATTAAAAACCCTAAAATTCCATGGAAGAACTGAAAATTTCAGTTTCCATGGATTTTGCTACAAAAACCCTAAAAAGGCTGTCTATGTCTTCCTCCGCTTCATCTGAAACAGCTGCGCGATTTCTGTAGACTCTGTGTCAAGCGTCTCCTTCCTCGGACTCTGCTGGAGAACGTACTCTGGGGGGTTTGGGTCGGAGTATTTGGGGATCTCCGATTCGAAGAATCGCGGAGCTTCGAATTCCGTCTGAAGAAACAAGAAAAGATTATTTCTTTTTGCCGAGAAAAACAAAGAAAAGTGTAACGAGGAAGGAAGAGATTGTGGCAACGGGGGATGCTAAGGGGGGATACAAAATGCTTACCAAAGGGGGAGATGGTGATCTCTCGGGCTCCATCAGGGCTCGGGCTGGTGTCACTTTTGTGAATTCGAACCATGTGGGCGGCGGCAGCGGCGGCAGTGGTGGGGCAGCTGCTGACTGCTGAGTCAGGCACAAAGAAAAAAAGTAGCGCTAATTCTATATGTACCGCCGAGTGGATCTCCCACAAAATCCCGTGTGAGACATCTCGGCGGGTGGACCCGCTGGTGGGACCCGCTCAGCCGAAATCTAAATTCACACCAGCCGTTAGATCTGTGAGCGGGATTTTTTGGGAGATTCTCGGCGGTCAGTATAGAATTACTGAAAAAGTAGGAGGAATTTAGTAAAGTAACAAAAATCAGTTCTTTACGCTGACAAAGTGAATTGTCAAGAAAAAGTTCAAACTACATACAGTGGCAGTGTCAGTGCCAGGGGTTGATTTGGAATCGTCAACGGCCTTTGTTCTCGATTTGCTCCCGTCTTCAGGTGCAGCTCTGCGGCGGCGCTTCCTTGTAGCGTCAGCGTCAGCGGCAGCGTTTCTCTTCCTGTTGGAACCACCACCTGCCATTGAAAATTCAGTAAGTAAGAAGACTAAAAAATATCAAAGGAACAAAAAAACAAAAAAGAAGAAGTTGAATATTGTCAGATCGAGAGAAAGAGAGGGGGGGAAAGCAATGAGATTTGCTGGTCGAGCGTTGCTTCAAGATGGGTTCTTGCTCCGTTTCTTGCTTCTTCGAGAGCATGCAGAAAATCTAAAATCTATCGGATGATTGGGTTCAGGGCATTCAAAGCGTAATTTATAGAAACTAATCATTAGCAAGTTGCCATCTTCGGCCGTACACGTGTGAGAAATAAATTCTAAACTTCCGCTTTTGGTATATATGCCAGCCATGGACCCATGCATGGTCCAACAACAGCGGGTTTTGATAGGAAACCCAACCCCTTTTGGCAACCCATACCAAAAATAAATATACAAATGATTAGTGATTAGTGCTAATCATTAGAGTGAAATTCGTGACTTTTAGTGTTCTAAATGAGCTATTCGAGTGAAATTCGTCCATGGGTGATCCTTCATCTCTCGGAGGAACTCGATTTGAAGATTTTGGTGTATTTTATGAGCCTGATACAGATGATGATGAGTACATTGAAGATGAAACCCAATGATTATACCACACATGTATATATATGCACTTACAAATCATGTTAAAACTCTTTTCTACAGCTTGAATCCACGAATATATGAGATTTTAACGCCATTTTTGGCTGAACAAAAGTAGGCTCAGCCCAAATATTTATCAACCGAATTTGTACTCTAGGAACTGTTCAGCAGAAAAAATTTGAACCGAACCTACCTGCAGCGGCGGAACCAGGTTTTCAGAAGTACTAAAAAGGAAAATTAGTCATCAACAAAAAAAAATCCAATCACAAGAAAACACCATGAATACAAAAAAGTTGTGTGTATATATATGTAACAGTTTCGGTTGATATTCATGGAAGGAAAAAAAAAAGGACAAAAGAGTTCAAGGAAATAAGACAATAGAACAATAGAGTTCTTGCACCTACATACATACATAATTGATCATGACATTCGATTTTCGAGATTCCGCTTCTTACTGCTCTGTGCACTCAAAAGCCTCGAGTGTTGATGCTTAAACATCCTGGCATGTAGCATTGAGCAATCTGTTCCCACATCATCGATAGCTAAGTGGAGTGTTTCCTCTTTGTTGCTGCCTATCACAACAACGACGACGTTCGATACTAAGTTGATGACTGGCAAAGTGAAAGTTAACCTTGGCAGAGGCTCAGAGGAGACGGTGATGAATGTGACCCATTCATATTCTTTCTCTTCAAGTACCATTGTGTGGTTTGGGAACAATGACGCGACGATTCCATCGGATCCCATTCCAAGGAAAATTAGGTCGACTTAGGGCAATCGTTGATCTCCGAAATACCAACTGTTCGGACCTTCACCAATTGACGTAGAACGAATTTGTACTCGCCAGCAGCTTCCTCTGCGGACAACGAGTCGTTGATGGTGTATACATGGCTTGGAATCTGTTAGAGCAGGGCTCGGTTGAACCCACTGATGTTGCTATCTCAAGTCAGTTGTCAAGTTTAGTTGACAAAAACACAATCCTTGATAAGTCTACTTTACAACTTAGGCTAGGATAGGTTTAGGTATTCGAGACAAATACTACTGAAGATGAAGACCGGAGCTTACATACTTGATAAAACATATCGTCCTCATTAAAGGAAAATTAATCACAGAAAAAAAAAAATCCAATCACAAGAAAACACCATGAATACAAAAAAGTTGTGTGTATATATATGTAACAGTTTCGGTTGATATTCATGGAAGGAAAAAAAAAGGACAAAAGAGTTCAAGGAAATAAGACAATAGAACAATAGAGTTCCTGCACCTACATACATACATAATTGATCATGACATTCGATTTTCGAGATTCCGCTTCTTACTGCTCTGTGCACTCAAAAGCCTCGAGTGTTGATGCTTAAACATCCTGGCATGTAGCATTGAGCAATCTGTTCCCACATCATCGATAGCTAAGTGGAGTGTTTCCTCTTTGTTGCTGCCTATCACAACAACGACGACGTTCGATACTAAGTTGATGACGGGCAAAGTGAAAGTTAACCTTGGCAGAGGCTCAGAGGAGACGGTGATGAATGTGACCCATTCATATTCTTTCGCTTCAAGTACCATTGTGTGGTTTGGGAACAATGACGCGACGATTCCATCGGATCCCATTCCAAGGAAAATTAGGTCGACTTAGGGCAATCGTTGATCTCCGAAATACCAACTGTTCGGACCTTCACCAATTGACGTAGAACGAATTTGTACTCGCCAGCAGCTTCCTCTGCGGACAACGAGTCGTTGATGGTGTATACATGGCTTGGAATCTGTTAGAGCAGGGCTCGGTTGAACCCACTGATGTTGCTATCTCAAGTCAGTTGTCAAGTTTAGTTGACAAAAACACAATCCTTGATAAGTCAACAAAAGTGAGTAAGAAACCGTTTCTGCACCAAAAGTGAGTAAGAAAGGTGACGCCCCGGTTGCTTCTCTGACTGTTGTTCTATAAGACCACAGGACATTGTGCAAGTGTTCGCACCAAGCTTTCTTGTGTCCTTCCACCCTCTTCTTTAACCCCATTCCAATTGTTTTATTTGTTGCTTCCGCGTGCCCATTGCTCTGCGGGTATATTGGAGTTGACTTCCCTAGCTTGACGTCGTATGTAGCTACCAAATTTTCAATGTTTTCGCCGACTAATTCCTTTCCATTGTCAGTACAGATCTCTGCTGGGAAGCCAACCGACAAAACATATTCTCCCAAATGAATGTGAATACCTCTTTTCCCGTCCTTTGCCTAATAGCTCTGGCCTCACACCATTTAGTAAAATAATATGTGGCCACAATGATGTACTTCCTTTGTCCTGAGCTTGGTGTTAACGGCCCAATGATATCGATTCCCCACTTGGCAAAGGGCCAAGGGCTTAATACCGCATTTAGTGAAACTGTCGGCGCTTTGATTCTCTTTGCATAGAGTTGACACTGCTTACACCGCTTAGCGTATTCTGCAGCATCGCTGTTCATCCATGGCCAATAGTAGCCTTGCATTCTTACTTTTAGAGACAATGCCCGCTGACCACTATGGTTTCCGCAATCTCCTTCGTGAATTTCCTTCAACAACTTCTTACCTTCTTCCCTTGATACACACCTCAATAATGGCCCGGAAAATGATCTTTTGTATAGTATGCCCTCTCGTATTTCATAGTTCGCCAACCTGCTTATGATTCTGTGCGCCATGATTTTATTTCCAGGAGTTGTGAGATGCTCTAAGTAATATTTTATAGGAGTTCGCCAATCTGTCTCCGCTGATTCTTCTGTGTCGACCGCTAATACCTTTTTAATCCGTTTTTCTTCTATGGATGACATCCTCACTCGTTCGATTGCAATAAATGGTATCTCTGGATCCGCCATCATGGATGAAATAAACGCCAGGGCATCCACATGCCTGTTGTCTTTCCTGCATATGTGCCTAAATTTCGATGCCGCCGATCTTCTGGGCGTATTCTCTGGCTAATCTGAGATATTTATGTAACGAACTGTCATGAGCATCATATCCCCCCAAAATTTGTCGAATGACCAGCTGAGAATCACTGGTTAAACGTATGTTGCGAATATCCATCTCAAGAATAAGTCACATGGCGTGTATAACCGCTTCGTACTCTGCTTCATTATTAGTAGCCGGGAATTCTAACCTTAATGAGTGGACTATCATTGATCCTTTTGGCGAAATAAACACAATACCAATTCCCTTGCCTTCTCTGTTGGCGGACCCATCAACATATACCTCCCACTGATTTGGGTCTCTTTTTAGTAATTCTGGCACTCCTTCGTCTTGATCATCTTCCATGAATGGGATATCATCCACCTCTTCTTCTTCTTCTTCTTCTTCAATTGGGAAGTTTGCAAGAAAGTCGGCTATCACATGCGATCGCTGTGCTGTTCTGATCTCGTATTTGACGTCGAACTGATCTATTTGAGCATTCCATTTTGCGATACGCCCTGCTCTTTGCGAACTGTGAAGGATGGTCTCAATAGGAGTTTTAGTTAACACAGTGATGGGGTGAGCATGAAAGTAAGAACGTAGCCTACATGTAGCAAATACCAAAGCCAAAATCAATTGTTCTATCTTAGTATAATTTTTCTCAGCGGGTTTTAAAGTTCGACTGATATATTATATCGGCGTCTCTCCCCCCGTTGTCCGTACGAGTACTGCGCTAATTGGTGATGATGTTGCTGCCAGATAAACTCGCAATTCTTCTCCGTGTTCCGGCGGTTGTATGGCTGGAAGGGTAGCTAAATACTTTTTTATTCCTTGAAAGGCAGTTTCATGATCCGCTGTCCAACTGAACTTCTCCCCTTTCTTCAACATTTGGAAAAATAACTTGCATTTATCGGAGAAACGCGATATAAATCTATTAAGAGACGCCAATACCCCATTTAAGGGCTGAACATCTTTCAGGGTTACCGGCGAAGGCATATCCATAATAGCTTTAATTTTTGTTTGATCTTCCTCTACACCATTTTTTGTGACAACATACCCTAGGAATTTTCCCGAGGTAACTCCAAACACACATTTGGCAGGGTTAATCTTCAATTTAGTTATCCGCATATGATCGTGTTTTTACCTGCAAAAACAAGTGTACCGTCTCTGGGTACTTTCGTA
>JAJJMA010287236.1:0-11460 GCA_023529015.1 Papaver nudicaule | reverse complement strand
TGAAGGTCCTTAGGGAAGGTAACGTAAACTCTTTTCACTTCGGTGAATGCTTGTTGTGTTATAGTCATCCTCTATAGGTTGCATCTCCTCTGGGAACTCCCTACGACTATAAAAGACTTCTCTTGAGAGTTGGGAAGCACAGGTAGGAGATTGAGACCATATTTGGTTGAAATCGGATTAACCTGTAACCTTGGTAACCTGATCACGTTCTTGTCTATTCCATAGTCTGTCTCTTCTGCTATACGGCTATTCAAGAACTGATACATTACACACAAGGTTGAAAGGTAGCAACGCACGGCTGCACTCGGTGTTGTAAGACCTAGTTAGCTCAAGTTATACAAGTTTCTTAAGTGATTCTTCGTGTATAACTGAGGTAGAGACAAATTGGGCATAGCTTACTCGGTTTGCTTGTCAGCCCTAATTTGTGAAGTAGATTTCCGTATGACCTGGATTTAATCATCCAAAGGAAGTCAACTTGTGTATGATAAACTGATAGAGGACAGTTAGATCATACGTCAACAATTAGGTTGCAAAGCCAGTATTGCTGACACAAGCCTTTGACATCGGTCAAAGCAACTCCTAGGCCTGTAAAGGACGTCAGCTGGGGGAATCAAGTGCGTGACGATCTGTGGGGGATCTAGAGACGTAAGGAGTGCGACAGTAGCCAATTCGCTTGGAGGACTTGAGTTGGTCTCTGCTACATCCCAGACTGAAGTCTTATAGTAGGCTAGCATTTGTAGTCAGTTTGTACTGGGCGGTGTTCAATCTGGACGAGGTCCCGAGGTTTTTCTGCAAGGCAGTTTCCTCGTTAAAAAAATCTCTGGTGTCTTGTGTGCTTTTACTTTCCGCATTATATCTCTGATTATATAATTAAAGCACCAAGTAGTACGTTATTCAATAACTGTAGAGTTTACTCCAAAGTCCCAACTTTGTTGAGTTGATCCCCAAGATCACAACTCCAGTTATAAGAGTTTGGATATTGATTTTTGAGATCGTCCAAACTTAAACCATAAGACTCACGAGCCCAAACGAAAAGTTGGTTGTATTTTGGTACCCCTCCTTTTTCAATTGGTATCAGAGCAGGTGAACACATTAAAGACGTAACTGTCTGTGTTTATCTAGGCTTGTGAGTCATGGATCAAAGCGTAAGAGCTTGTAACGTACCACCAAAGTTCGATGGCACAAATTACCTATGGTGGAAGACTGCAATGACTTCTTTTTTGCAAGCCCGAGACTTCAAAACTTAGGTTTATGTCATAAAGGAATATATACCACCAACTGTTGAAGTTGACGGTAAAACTGTTCCCAAAGAGATAGCGGTTTATAATGATGTGGAAACACTCGCCGGTAAGCAAAACTATGATGGGCTTAATGATATCATTCATGCAGTTACACATGATCTCTTCCATCACATAGCTACATGTGAAACCTCTCACGAGGCTTGGAAGAGATTAAGGAACGTATTCGAAGGAAATACAACAGAGAAATAAGCTAGACTTCAAAACCTCATGTCTGACTGGGAAAACCTTCGAATGCTTGAGGATGATACCTTTGAGGAATTTAATCACAAATTGTCTGAGATAGTAAATGCCTGTTGTTGATGGTGGTTTTTGGCGAGGAGGTCACAGGAGTAATTTTGCGTCAATTTCTGGCGTCCTGGAATAGCTCGAGACAAGGTATGAATTTATTTTATGTTAGGGATAAGATATTTTTGGTTGCCGTTAGCCATGCTTTGATATCTCACGACCCTATCCTAGTAGCATGGTCTATATCCCTAGCCTATACGTAAGAAATACCTGAGCATGTGCATTAGCCTAGCTCATGCTCGAGCCAAACCTAGGCAATTCACGTCACCAACACTTGGAGACACACGGCCATCCCTTGGCCAAGCTTGGATGCCTCACGCCATCATTCTCTTGGCCTATAGCCCAGCGCCTAACCCCGCCAACACCTTGGCCATCTTCCTCTTGGCCTATAGCCCAGAGCTTAGTCCCGCCAACACCTTGGCTATCCATGCTCTTGGCCTATAGCCCTGCGCTTATCCCCACGGCCACTAGCTTGGCCTCTTCCTTGTCCTCACGGCCCCGCCTATGCCCAATCTCTATTCACGACAATTACCTATCCTCATGCTCACGCCCCCTTCTCCTTGGAGGCCCACGGCCAATCTCTGCCCTAGCCTTGGATGCCCATGCTTCTAGCTTGCCCTAACCTTGGATATCCATGTCTTTGGCGTGCCTTGGCACTTGGGTGCCCACGCCACCTCCTTGGCTTGATTATGGGTACCCACACTATTGCTCTGGCCTAATCTTGGAGCTCCATGACTATGCCTTGGCCAAATCTTGGAGGCCCAAAGTCAGGGCGCGGCCAAACATTGGAGGCCTTACGGTTTTCCCCTGCTTGTGCTCATGGAAGGCCACGACCTCCTCCTCTCTCACGGGCTCTAGTTGCCCCCTTGAGACTAAAACCCTCTATTTATGGGTCCCACTGATCCAAATCCTATAGGATTATGGATTTTATTTAGTCCATAATACTCTAGTTTCCTAATCAAGGAAATCTGACAGCTCACGTATTTCCTCATGGCGTGATTTTTACAGCCCAATCCGTGAGGAATTAGGGGGTGCTTCCTTCACGAGATATTCTCCTCTGTGAGTTCCCTATAACATACTAAAAATTCAGAATTTTATCTAATATAGTCCGGCCTGGGCGATTTTATTAATGGACAACATGCAAACTGTCCAGAAATCTGAAAATAACATAAATGTTATGGCTTATCCTTTGCGCCTTATGCCTAACTTCTCAATAAGATTATTATACCATGCAACATGGATTATTATGATTATTATGGCATATCTTTAGGTCTTGTATTGGCAATGCTTATGCATTCTTGATGGTGGCTACGCTGTTATAGCATCATTCGTCTGTTTTTCCTGATTATGGACTTGCTTCTATAAATCAGTGCTATAATTCTTAATCGTGGCTCATGGCTATGACCTATATTATTTTAGACATTCATATGTCTTCATTACTCAGAGAATTGGTGCATTACATGCCACAAGTCGATTCCTCATATTTATGGCAAATCGAAAGTCGTATTTATTTGACTATTGCCACAGAGAGTTGCTGAAATCCTCTCAGTCTAATTGGCGATTGCATAGCTCAATCCTTAGACTTATCTTACCTAAATGGCGGTTGCTAGCTCAACCCTTAGATTTATCTCATTGGTTTAAATGGCGATTGCCCGGCTCAATCCTTAGACCAAATCTTAAAGAGATATTCAAGCTTATCGCTTAAATCTCTATCTTATCGCAAAGTCCTGAGTTTACCAGTAATTGGTACGACTTGCACCTAGTCATCTTTGACTTAACAAATCTTTAACAAATCTTACGAGAATCAAGTAAGTTACATGGGGGGATATTCTTTAGGGTTTTGGTTTGGCGGTCTACGGCACGTGTGATTGCAACGGCTCAATCACTTAACGAGGAAGAAAGCTAAGTCGTGTGGACGTTGCTGAAAAAGAGGGGATGAGAAAGTGGGCGGTTCATTCTTCCCTAATATTAGGCACAAGACTTGCCCCACTTACTCCACACTCCCACTCTTCCACTTCTTCCACTTCTTACGAGATCAGTTGGAATTCTATTGCTATAAATAGGTCACTCGACCAGTTTGGAAAAACAGAACAGACAAGTTCAACAGTTTAATTCAGTGCAAGTTCAATCAATCAATCTCATCGATAATTGATTAACTCTTCTCATTCAGCATTTAATATCTAGTGAGAACTGAATATCCAATCTTCTTTAGCAATTCAATCATCAACATCACAGAAAATCATAGCAATTCTTTGATCTCATCTTTCTCTGCTTCCCTCCCTAAACCAACCCTATATCCTCTTCTTGTAACTGAAGTAATACTCGAACGGCCATTTCTTGGTTTAGGCGAGTCTTGTTCGATCTTGACCTCTCGAATTCCATTATAATCTTTTATTACATCATTACACTTCAAACTTTACCCCTCAGATTCTCTTTATTGTTTTACACCTAAAACATTTGGCGACCACAGTGGGAGGTCATTATCTCGGTTTTAAGAAGATATGGTTGAAACCAGGAGGCAGAGTTCAGAGAATACAAATTCTCCAAATATCCCTAGTGTCCCCACGAGTCTATCTACTGCGAGTGGGGTCACAAGCACTCAAGCTAGTGGCGCCATCACATCTGCTGGTCCCACAACACCAGCCGTGAGCTCTAGCCCAACCAGAAACCCTAATCTCGCCTCAACCTCAACCCAGAGGGGGCCAACCTTATCCCCTTCTCCCTTGGGCGTGTCATCTCCTCTGGTGGGATCCACCGCGCCTCCTTCATCCTCATCTCTCCAGAACGTCCAGCAGGGGTCCACCTTATCCCTATCCTGTTCCAACATGTCCCTATCTTGTGCTGCAGGGACAACCAATCATCATGTCAGAGACGCCACTGCTGGTCTCACCACCAAAAACGTGACTACTATCACTCCTAATGTCGTCCCCTCTCTAGTGGGACCCAACTCATCTCATCCTTTCACTCCTACCATCACCCAATCTCTCGGTTTGGGCCCTACTTTGCCTTTGCCACTTGCTATCACGCCTCATACTGTAGGGGCCACTATCAATGTCGCTCCCACAGATAATGCTCCCATTCCTAACCAAGTTAGTCTTTCAGATCTGGTAAAGACTTATCAGGAAGAAGAGGAGGATCCAGAAGATTTCGTACGAAGGTTCAGAGCCAAAGCTTTGGATTATCATAACAGGGAGATGAACGAATCACAATTGGTGGGGATTTGCATAGGGGGGATGGAGCCATGGCATCAAGAATTAATGAAGAGATTCCAGCCCCGCACTTTCCAACAGCTCTATGTAATAGCCGAACAATACGCTGATATGGGAAATAACTCTGTCAACAGGGGACTGGGGACTGAAGGCCCGCACAATGAGGCCACCAACCCACATCGACGCATCCAGAGTTTCACCACCTATGAAAAACCAGTGAGTCAAGAGGCTAGTTTCTTAATAGAGAATTTATGTGAATTATTACATTTCTCAAGAGGACAGAGGGTAGACACGTTTGCTGCTCTCAACCCCATTGCCTTCAGCGCGGATTTAACTCCGCCTCACTAGAAATTTCGAAGATATCTCTCGCATCTGAGCCCATGGTGAAGGATATTACCTTTACTGAGGAAGATATGATGGCCGAAGACGGGCATAATCGAGCTTTATACGTCACGGCGCATGTCAAAAATGTGGAGTTCATAAGAGCTTTGATTGATACTGGAGCTGCTGCCAACATCATAACTCTGAAGACTCTACGCACCGCTAGGGTTCCTAAAAATCAAATCGTGCACCATCCTGTCGTAATGAAAGATTTTGAAGGAAACATGACTAATACCTACGGGTATGTCAACTTGGATCTCAAGGTGGGACCCATCCAATCAAGGGTGAAGTTTCATGTCATCGAGAAAGAACCTGATTACCACATGATATTGGGGCGTCCCTGGATCCACGACAACAAAGTCGTCCCATCTACTTATCACCAATGTATGAAGGCGGTACTTGATAAATAAATTATTCGTGTCGCGGCATCAACATCTCCATATTCGCCGATATATGAAGCAGAATTCTTTGAACCAAAAGAAACTGCGCCAGAATCGCCTAACCAAGTATATAGCATCCCTCTACCTGCATGGGACTCTATCAAGGACGAGAAGCCGCTACCACCCATGTCAATCGAGGAAAACGTGGAAGGCGCATCTACTGCATCGGGACTCCTTAGGTATGGTTTAATTATGTCTCATAAATCACCTTATTCCAAAAGAAGTTATAATTTCACTACTCAATATGATGCCGAGGGTAGGACTATCTACTCGCGACGGAAATGTTAGCAATTAACAGGGGAGGATGGCGGAAAACCTCCCCGCATCGAAGAATGTTATCAGAATGAAGGATCCTTATAAGAAGAAATTCAAGAAGCTCTGCCACAACTACATGATGGATCCGACTCCACCACTGATGCTCTTGAAACCGTCAACATAGGGACTGATGAGGTTCCCAGACCTATCTCTGTCATCTCATCCTTATCAGCAGAGGAGCGTGGGGCCCTGGTTAGTCTTCTCAAAGAGTACCAAGATGTTTTTGCTTGGACCTACGAAGAAATGCCCGGGCTAGACGACAAATTGGTGACACATCATCTTCATGTTTTACCCGGCTCAAAGACGGTGAAACAACAACCACGCCATTTTCGACATGAGATAGAAGAACAAATCAAAATCGAGATTCAAAAGTTACTCTCTGCAGGGTTCATCAAACCCATTCATCATCCTACTTGGCTAGCTAATGTGGTACCAGTCAAGAAGAAAAATGGTCAAATCAGATGTTGTGTAGACTTCAGGGATCTGAACAAATACTGTCCCAAAGACGATTTTCCGTTGCCCAACATCGACATGCTGGTGGATGCTACCTGCGGTCATGCCATGTTCTCGTTCATGGACGGGTACAATGGATACAATCAAATCAAGATGTACGATTCAGATGCAAGTAAGACTGCTTTCCGAACTCCAATTGGGAATTTTCATTATACTGTGATGCCCTTTGGGCTCAAGAATGCGGGTGTTACCTATCAGCGAGCCATGACAACAATATTCCATGATATGATGCATAAACAAATTGAAGATTACGTGGACGATGTTGTGGTCAAATAAAAAACACGAGCATCTCACCTAGACGTGCTGAGACAGGTGTTTGACAGATGCAGAGAATACAAGTTGAAGATGAATCCTCTGAAGTGCGCGTTTGGAGTTTCTTCAGGCAAGTTCTTAGGCTTTCAAGTAACTGAAGAAGGAATCAAGGTAGACCCTACCAAAACGCAAGCAATCACCACAATGCCGCCACCAAAGACGGTAAAAGAACTCAAAAGCTTCATGGGGAAGGTCTCTTACATACGGAGGTTCATTCCTGGCTTAGCACAATTCGTGGTCTCATTCATCCCTCTACTCAAGAAGGGAGCAGATTTCATATGGTCTCCCGTCCAAGAGGAGGCTTTTAGGAAGATCCAACAATTACTACTATCACCAGCAGTGATGAAAGCGCCAGTGCAGGGACGTCCTCTACTTCTTTATACGACATCAAGCGACACTGCTACTGGAGCACTCCTCGCGCAAGAAGGTGATGATAATGTTGAATATCCAGTGTATTACATTAGTCGTACTCTGAAGAATGCTGAACTCCGCTATCCGAAGGTAGAGAAAGCATGTCTATCCTTAGTCTTCGCAATCCAGAAGTTCAGGCATTATCTCTTATCAAACAGGGTCGTGCTAATCACAAAAGCGGACCCCATAAGATTTCTCCTGTCAAAACCGGCTCTACTCGGAAGGCCAGCACGTTGGCTACTACAGATGTCGGAGTTTGATATCGCTTGTGTGGCTCCGAAGGCAATCAAAGGCCAAGCTGTCGCAGATCTTCTTGCAGCCTTCCCTGGAGAAGATACCACCGCCCTGCATGAAGATGTACCTGGAGAATTCCCGGAGATATCCCTGGTCAAAGAGGATACTTGGTTATTATACTTCGATGGCTCCGCTACACCAAGTAACAACACTGGAGGAGCTGGAGTAGTATTGGTTTCTCCTACCGGCGAGGTATTCTCACACTCATTCAAATTAGACTTCCGATGTACTAACAATTCAGCGGAGTACGAAGCATTCCTGATTGGATTATCATTGGCCGAACAAGCGGGAGCTACCAATCTGGAGATTAGAGGTGATTCCAAATTACTGGTGAATCAAATGAATGGTGTTTACTCATTAAAGGAGGTCACTCTAGCTCCTTTTCGCGCTGAAGCACAGAGACTATTAACTCGTTTCTCTGAAGCTATTATCATTCATATCGGTCGAGCTAACAACAGGCATGCTGATTGTCTAGCAACATTGGCTTCGAAGTTACAGTTTGAAGGTATGGAAACAACTCTCACTGTGCATAAGCGTACACTTTCATCAACTTGGTTAGCACAAACTGGCGAGCCAGCGGTACATGATTGGAGGACACCTGTCATTGATGAACTCACTCAATCATCATCAGAAAGGAAAGTTCGTCTCAAAGACCTGAAGAACTTTTTCTTATTACACGGAATTCTTTATCATAGGAATTCAGATGGATCTTTATCTAGATGTCTTGGAGATATCGAGGCCCAACAACGACTTCATCACGTCCATGAGGAAATATGCGGACAAAGTCTAGTGGTCACCTTATACAGACGACTCCAACGGTTGGGATACTACTGGCCCACCATGGAAACTCAGTCTAGAGAAATACAAGGCTCTTGCAGTAAGTGCCAATCTGTTGTGCACCATTCTGAAGCCTTGATGGTACATCCCGTCGGAGATTGGCGTGAACCTTACATCCAATATCTCCGGGACCATGTTCTACCTGCTGAGAAGAAAGATGCGGAAAGACTGAAAAGGCGAGCATCAAGGTTCGTCTTTCATGAAGGAATTCTGTACCGCAAAAGCTTTGGTGGGGATTTATTACGCTGCTTGGCAGATCCGGAAACTAGTACTATACTCAAGGAGATGCATGAAGGCGAACACCAAGGTAAGAAGAAATTATTTTTACAAGTTCATGAAAAATATTATTGGCCTACTATGGAAGACGATGCTGCCATGTTTGTTCGAAGGTGCCATCAGTGTCAGGTTCATAACAACCTTATACACTATCCGTGTCTTCCTCTGCAATCCATCAGCAGTCCTTGGCCGTTTTATAGCTGGGGACTTGATCTTATTGGAAAGATCAATCCCGCATCTTCTTTACAACATGAGCACATTATAACCGCTACTGAATATTTCACGAAGTGGGTGGAGGCGATTCCGCTTAAGAAAACCAAAGGTGTCAATATAGCTCAGTTTATCAAGGAGCATATCATCTGTAGGTTTGGAGTTCCTAAGCACATCATAACAGATAATGGCTCGCCTTTTGTCAATCAAGATGTAGGGGAATTACTTCGGGAATATGGTATTCAGCATATTTGCTCTACACCTTATTATCCTAAAGGAAATGGGCAAGCTGAAAGTACTAACAAGACGTTGATTCGGATTCTGAGTCGAACCGTTCATGATAACCAGCGATCTTGGCATAAAAAACTCCCCATGGCGTTATGGGCATACAGAATTTCTCCAAGGAGTTCTACAGGAGCTTCTCCATACTCTCTGGTATATGGTACTGATGCCATTCTTCCAGCTGAAATCAAGATTCCTTCGGCGCGCATCGCCATGGCTAGTGGAGTCTACACCGACATTTCTGGTTCTAGGTTTGCGGAATTGGATACTGTCGAAGATAGGCGATCGAAAGCAGAAGCTTACGCGGAAGCTTATAGAAGAAGGATTTCTAGAGCATATGATAAAGCGGTAAAACCAAGAGTCTTCCAAGTTGGGGACTTGGTATTAAAGACTGCCAAGCATATTCAACAAGATATGTCAGCTCCAAAATTCTCAGCTAATTGGGATGGGCCATATGTGGTGACTAAAGCGGCGCTTAGTGGCTACTACAAAATCTCTACCTTGGATGGAAAACCCGAAGGTACGGTAATCAATGGAAAATGGCTCAAACCTTATTACGTATGAATTTCTGACTACTTCTTTGTAAAAATTTATGATTCCTTCCAAGTTAGTGCAAGCTTCATTTGCACTTAACAATTATGATCTTTATAAAACTTTCATTCAGAAAATACTATTTATTCAATTAAAAAAATATACAAATCTTTCTCTTCAGAATAAGCCTTCCAGGAGTGCATAATCTTTCTGATACAAGCTTTCCATCTTTTCCTGAAACGCCGCAGTTTTAGCTGACAAACTTTGAATAGCTTCACCCACTTTCGCAGTTTCTTCTGCAATTTTCTCTTTAAGGGTCTTCAATTCCCTTTCTCTCGCTTCCTCTTTAGCCTTCAGCTCTGCAGCAATCTCATGTTCCAGGGTTTTCAGGCTTTCCACAATTTGGTTGACCTTCTCTGTTTCCTCATCAATGGCTTTTTCATCTTCATCGATGATCTCAGGATCAGGGCCATCTGCTAGAAAAGACAACCGGTCCATTTTTATCTTTTCAAGTCGCGCCCGAAGCCATCCCACCCTGAACTTAACATTTTCGGCTGAGGAAAGTAGACGCTCCCATTTCATAATGACGGACAAGGTGACCTTGTGCAATGATCCTTGTTCCATGTCTGCTATCATCGGCATCAACAACGCGATCATGGACACCAAGACTGTTGAGCAATCTTTACCCAAGACTTGGGTAGTAGCTAAGTGGCCGTACTTCCTCCATATTTTTGTATACAGAGAAACATATTTCTTTCGAACTAAGAAGCCGCCAACAGATTTATATTCTTGGGATAAGGATCGCATCTCAGGATCAAAAAGAAGACCCGCTCTAATGCTATTCCCAGGAGGGACGTGATCTTCAAGGTCCACCACTGAAACAGGACTGTAAGTAGGAGAGTGGGGAATTTCGGTTATCTTCCTTGGGGGAGCGTGAACACTCTTTTTACGAATCTGCAAAGAATAAAGAGTAAGAAAATATTCTCGTGTTCAATAAATGGGATGCATAAAGAAGGGGATTTACTGGTGGAGAGTTGCTTGTCTTTGGTATCTTGCTTCGTGGATTACTGGTACTGCTATCTCCTTCCTCCTCATTCTACAGATAACTCATGATTAATAAATTTCTAAAGAAATATGAAGAAGCACAAGTGGAGAATTACTTACAGAGCTGGGAATCCAAGTCCTACGCTTGATAAATTGGCTCAAAGGAACGTCACTGCTGCTGTTGCTCGACATGATATAAGAAAAATCAGAAGATATGTGGAGAAAGTATAATCCAGGACGTTGCTGGGTGCATGTATTTATAAGCGCAGAGTAATTTTGAATTTTAGGGTTTTGAGAATTCAAACTCTAGAAGTAATTATTCCCTACATAAGAGGAGTTGACTCAGATGCATCTACAAGTGGATCGACAAGTGTGGAGATAAGGTTATACCCGTTGAAGTCCTTAGCTTGTGTTCATCCTGAAGGTATATCACGCACGGTTTTGGGGAGTCCTGACCTAATTAGGATTCTCTGGGCGCTGCTTGAATGGGGTTGGTGTTTAGGCCCTGTTTGGATTCCATGTTCGTGGACAAGGCTTTTACGCGGAGGCGGCTAGTCCATCAACTCTATGCTCACCCTGGAACACTCACGGTTCCATGCTGCGCAGGGGACTTAATGTTGATGGTGGTTTTTGGCGAGGAGGTCACAGGAGTAATTTTGCGTCAATTTCTGGCGTCCTGGAATAGCTCAAGACAAGGTATGAATTTATTTTATGTTAGGGATAAGATATTTTTGGTTGCCGTTAGCCATGCTTTGATATCTCACGACCCTAGCCTAGTAGCATGGTCTATATCCCTAGCCTATACGTAAGAAATACCTG
>JAJJMA010287231.1:0-13865 GCA_023529015.1 Papaver nudicaule | reverse complement strand
AGGTTGCCTTTTGTCAACTCCTTTAACCCGAAAATAAAATATTTAGTATTTTATCCTCATCTTGTTTGCTCTTGCAGCCTTCTGGGGATAAAGAAGAAACGAATGACAGCTACTTCTTCGGTAAAAAGATCAGTGAGAACCAAAACCTTAATAAGGATTTTGACAATGTTGCTGACGAAAATCTTCCCAATGCCGAGGTAAATTTGATAATCTTCTTATGCTAAGCTTTCATTATATGGCTTGAAACATATTATTAAACTTCTGCTTGCTTCGAACCATTCTTTCAGCTTGTCGCCAAAGAAACACAAGTCTCTGAGAATACCGACATTGCTGGTGGAAATGCTTCAACTGAGTGGGCTCTTCTTGAGTTTCCTCATGCCGGTTTGGCATATAGCCCTCCTCATGAAACGACTCTCCCTGGTCATGTACTAGTGGGGGGATTTAATGTCCCAGAGAGACACGTCCCACTGTACGAAAAGATATGGAATCGTCATGGTCACTTCGTCATTGCTGGAAGAAGTACCTGCTTCCATACATGTGTTGGTATTGTAACCGACCTTATGAACGTGATTTCAAAAATGGAGGCTACCCCGCTGAGAGACGTGACTAACGAGGCATTGAATGAGGTAGAAGAGTTGATTGATATCTTCAAGACATTCGAACTCAATTTGTTTTGGCTTCAGGCGAGAATCCAATACGTTCGATTGAGGCGCATTGTTGTTGGTCGATTCACCCATGATTTGGTGAAGCAAGAAGAGAGAAACCATGTTGCCATGACTGAGGAACTCCGTAAGTTAACTGAAGAAGTGAAGAAGAAGACTGCTCATATTGCTCTTATAAAGAAGACAGCTGATGAAGGAGCGAAATCTTCATTAGATGGTTGTTTCTGAATGGTTTTATAAGCAAAACATATTTTCTCAATAGAATTTTATTTTGCTTTCATTTGGTTTTATGAACAAAGGGTTTATAGTAATTGATTATTTTGAACTCATAGGTTTTGAATTTGAATTTTTGAATTGAATTGCTAAAAGGCAAGAAATGGCTTGCACTTTTATTTTGGAGGAATTGGAAAGTGAATCTTCATATCTTCTTGAGCCATTTGCCATTGACCACCATGTTTGAGAGTCTCTCATGTATTGCACTTATCATGTATCGCGCATCAGGCATGACTCGAGATATAACATAAGGTCCCTCCCAGTTTGGTGTGGACCCCGAAATAGAAGTTACTCTTCGGTTAGTGCATCGCATAACCTTATCCCCTTCCTTAAGAGCAGTCTTAGGAACCCATGACATCCCAGGTGTCTTTCGCCTATATGACCGTTGCTTTGTCTGGGCCCACTTATCTGCAGTGGCCTTGACTTCCTCACGAGGTGCCTCAGAGGGTTTGATAGACTTGATGCAATCAAGTCCCCATGTCGGAGAATTATCCAATCCTTGTGTAGGGGCACGTTGGATAGGATTTCCGTTAAGTAAATAATTCTGAATAAAGTACTTCAAATCACTTTCACGTACCTCTTTGAATATCACCAGAGTTTCAGACCCCACATGGTACTCCAGCTTTCCCACGTTGCAGCTTTCTTGGTCAAACATGAACTCTTGGCCTTTGATGATTACTGGTGAGATTGTAGGCACAAATCTCTTCCCATGGAGCCAGGGACGTCCTAAGATCATGTCGTGCTCCTCATCCTCTTTGATTACATGAAACTCGGTTTTGGTGCGAGCAGAGTCCACCTTTAGATCCAAAGTAACATGACCATATATGTCTTGGAGATTTCCTTTTGAATCTTTTGTCACTGTGGGATAATAGATGACATCCCGTCTGGAAATCCCAATTGCTTGAAGTGTCTTGATTGGAATTAAGTTAATCATGACACCAGCATCAATTTGAACTTTCTTAAAATTTGTACCTTCGAGACGAGCAGAGATAATTGGTATTGGAACACGCTCTCTTGCCATCATCTCTGGTGTGACTTCATCAGCCTTTGTCTGAACTTTTTCAGGTACAGGCAGTTCTTTGCCGCTAGCAATCCAGCTGAGGGCAGCGAAAATGTTTCTTCGCTGACTTCTAGAAAAATGCAAGAGCTCGCATAAATTCTCCAGTAAATAATTAGCAGTTTGCTCCGGAGATGGAAAATTTCGAATGTTGGGTTGATGTTGACGTTGAGGTTGATGTTGAGGGAGTGGATTCTTATGCACGCCCTCAGTCCCAAGTTCAACTCTCCTGACTCGATCTTTTCGTTGAAGATTTGCTGAGTCGATGGCACTCGCTGGTGGGATGATTGACGAATCTATGAAAATGACAATACTTGGGATCAGTCATTTCTTGTGCCGTAGGCTCTCTCCGTACATGAGGTAATTTGACAGCACCATCTTGAATCCATGCTTCCGGGAGCTCTATCACTTCATCCATAGTACATGGGAAATCAGGAACTTTAGGGAATACCCTCGGTTGTCGTGGTGCTTTTGGTGCAGGAGCATTAGCTGGGACCCGTGCAGGAGCCTGAGATTAGGCTGGGGCTGCACGTTTTAATTGTGGGGCCTCAGGAGTAGGCGCCTTCCTCTTAACACCTTCAGTTACTGCATGAACTTAGGGAAGAGAGCTATATTGTTTTTTGACGAGTCGCTTGCTGGCACGTGTCTCACCACGACTTTCTTCAGCTTTTACAGGCCTGGTCCTTTCTAGTAACGCAGGTGCAGTAGTGGCGGATCGTTTGGCGGACTTATGGAGCTTGGTGAAATTATTAATATCCAGATTCTCCAACAAGGCCCGATATACTGGTATCATTCCATTGATACAAAGCTCCACTAACTGCAACTCTGTCACGTTTGGATCATTGAAATCCACTGAACGAGTTCTGAACCTCGTCACATAATCATCTGGATGTTCATTGTTTCGCTGATAAAGTCTTCCCAAATCGGAGAGAGTGAGTTGCTCAGACACGAAGAAGTACTTCTTGAGGAAAGCATTAACCATCTGGCTCCAGCTGAGAATGCTGTTGGGAGCTAGATTATTATACCAAGTGTACGCCTTTCCCGTCAGAGATTTCGAGAATTCTTTGAGACATACAACTTGATTTCTTTCATGTATTCCCAATGATTCTAGGAAGCGAGAGATATGTTCTCGGGCATTCCCAATACCATTATACATCGAGAACGAAGGTGTGACATATCCTTCAGGAAGAGACTCACGTTGAATTTCAATTGGATATGGAGGTTGATGACGATGAAACAAATCTGAATTCTTCATGCTCTGAGCTTGCAAGAGATTTTGTAAATCTTCACGAGTAACAAAGTTGTGTTGAAAACCCGTGCTTGGTTCACGTGTGGTGTGGACACGAGTGTCTTGATCATCAGGAATAACATGAATATGAGAAGGACCCGCCCTGTTGGAATGAGCTAGGGGATATGCACGTGCAAACCCTGAGTTAGTTGGAGGCGTCAGCTTCTCTGAAAGTGTCCTCAAGCAAGTCAACAACTCCATCTGGCTTTTCACCATATTATTCTGACTTAAGGCTAGATCTTGTTGGGTCTTCATGAGATCCATGATGCTCGGTGAGTCTTCAGTACTCCTTGTTTCTCTTGTGCGGGGCCCGAAGAGAAAAGCTTCTGTGCGGCTTGAGATAGGAGTGTAAGGAGTAGGAGAGATAGTGGTATTGGTAGTCCCCACCATATGAGATAGGGGGGACGTGATATTGGATAGGATAGGCGTGGTGGAACCCACCATAGTGGATGACACACCCAAGGAAGAGTTGGACAAGGTTGACCCTATCTGGGTTGAGGCAGACACAAAATTAGGGTTTCTGGTTGTGATAGGGTTCACGTTTTGGATGGTGGGGCCGGCAGAGGTGATGGCGCCACTAACTTGTGTATTTGTGACCCCACTTGCAATAGATGAAATCGTGGGACCACTAGTGATATTTGGAGAATTTGTGTTCTCTGAACTCTGCCTCCTGGTTTCAACCATATTTTCTTACAACCGAGATAATGACCTCCCACTGTGGTCGCCAAATGTTTTAGGTATAAAACAATAAAGAGAATCTGAGGGGTAAAGTGTGAAGTATGATGATGTAATAAAAGATTGTAATGGTATTCGAGGGGTCAAGATCGAACAAGACTCGCCTAAACCAAGAAATGGCCGTTCGAGTATTGCTTCAGTTACAAGAAGAGGATATAGGGTTGGTTTAGGGAGGGAAGCAGAGAAAGATGAGATCATAGAATTGTTATAATTTCTGTGATGTTGATGATTAAATTGCTAAATAAGAATGGATATTCAGTTCTCACTAGATATTGAATGCTGAATGAGAAGATTTAATCAATTATCGATAAGACAGATTGATTATACTTGCACTGAATTAAACTGTTTGTTCTGTTGAACTTGAACTGTTGTGTTTCCAAACTGGTCGAGTGACCTATTTATAGCAATAGAATTCCAACTGATCTCGTAAGAAGTGGAAGAAGTGGAAGAGTGGGAGTGAGGAATGAGTGGGGTCAGTTGTTAAGAGTCTTGCGCCTAATAATAGGGAAGACTAACAACCCACTATCTTATCCCATCTTTCCAGCAACGTTCACACGACTTAGTGTCTTTCCCGTTGAGTGATTGAGCCGTTGCAATCACACGTGCCGTAGACCGCCAAACCAAAACCCTAAAGAATATCCCCCCATGTAACTAATCTTGATTCTCGTAAGATTTGTTAAATATTTGTTAAGTCAAAGATGAATAGGTGCAAGTCGTACCAATTACTGGTAAACTCAGGACTTTGCGTAAAGATAGAGATTAAGCGATAAGCTTGTATATCTCTTTGAGATTTGGTCTAAGGATTGAGCCGAGCAATCGCCATTTAAACCAATGAGATAAGTCTAAGGATTGAGCCATGCAACCGCCATTTAAACTGATAAGTGTTGATGGTGGTTTTTGGCGACAAGGTCACAAGAGTAATTTCGCATCAACTTCTGGCATCCTGGAATAGCGCGAGATAAGGTATGAATTTATTTTTACAGTAGGGATAAGATATTTGGTTTGCCGTTAGCCATATTTTAATATCTCGCGACCCTAGCCTAGTAGCATGGTCCATATCCCTAGCCTACGTATTAAAATACCTATGCATGCACATTAGCCTAGCTCATGCTCGAGACAAAACCCTAGGTGCCTCACGCCATTCCATGGCATGGCGTTGGCCATGCTCAAATCTTGGCCACGCCTAAACTTTGGCCAAGCATAAAACTTGGATAGGCATGGCGTTGGCCATGCTCCAATCTTGTCCACGCCAAGAACTTGGCCACGCCCAACCTTGTCCGCGCAAAGACCTTGGCCACGCCCTAAACTTGGCCACGCCCTAAACTTGGCCACGCCCTAAACTTGGCCACGCACAAACCCTGGCCACGCCTAAGTATTGGCCTTGCTCAAATGTTGGCCATGCTCAAATCTTGGCCACGCATAAACTTTGGCCAAGCCTAAAATTCGGCCACGCCTAAAACATTGGGTACCCACGGCATTGGCCATGCCTCATCTTTGGATGCCCATGGTATTGGCCGCGCCTAACTCTTGGAGGCCCGTGGCATTGGCTTTGCCTCTTCTTTGGGTGCCCACGCATCCTCCCTTGGCATGAGTTTGGACGCCCATGGCTGTCCCCTCCTTTAGTTTTTGGGTGTCCATACTTATGGCTCGCCTTGATCTTTGGATGCCCATGGCATCACCCTTGCTCAACTCTTGGGGGTCCAAGATTATGCCTTGGCCAAATATTGGAGGCCTCATAATCATGCTTAGCCTAATTTATGGGGGGCCTTATAGTTGGCTCTCGCCTAATTCGTGGGGGTCTTATTGTTTTCCCTCGCTTGTGCTTATGGAGGCCCATGATTATTCTCTTCCCCTCACGGCTAGCCTTGCCTCCTTTGAGCTAGGGTTTACCTCTTCCTAGCCTCCCCTTTATTTATGGGCCTCACTGATCCAAATCCTAGAGGATTATGGATTTTATTAAGTCCATAATACTCTAGTTTCCTAATCAAATTCGGAAATCTGGCAGTTCAGCTCACGTATTTCTTCATGGCGTGATTTTTACAGCCCAATCCGTGAGGAATTAGAAGGCGCTTCCTTCACGAAATATTTTCCTCTGTGAATTTCCTATAACATACTAAAAATTCAGATTTTTATCTAATATAGGCTGGCCTGGGAGATTTTACCAATGGACAACATGCAAACTGTACAGAAATCTGAAAATAACATAAATGTTATGGCTTGTCCTTCGTGCCCTATGCCTAACTTCTTAATAAGATTATTATACCATGCAATATGGCTTATTGTAATTATTGTGGCCTATCTTTATGTCTTATATTGGCAATGCTTATGCATTTTTGATGATGGCTACGCCGTGATAGCATCATTCGTCTGTTTTTCCTGATTATGGACTTGCTTCCATAAATCAGTACTATAATTCTTAATCATGGCTCATGGCTATGACTTATATTATTTTGGGCATTCATATGTCTTCATTATCCAGGGAATTGGTGCATTACATGCCACAAACTAATTTCCCTTATTTATGGCAAACCGAAAGTCGTATTTATTTGACTATTGCCACAGAGAGTTGCTGAAATCCTCTCGGTCTAATTGGCGATTGCATAGCTCAATCCTTAGACTTATCTTATCCTATCTAATGGCGGTTGCTAGCTCAACCCTTAGATTTATCTTATCTAATGGCGGTTGCTAGCTCAACCCTTAGATTTATCTCATTAGGTTTAAATGGCGATTGCCCGGCTCAATCCTTAAACCGAATCTTAAAGAGATATTCAAAGCTTATCGCTTAAATCTCTATCTTATCGCAAAGTCCTAAGCTTATCAGTAATTGATACGACTTGCACCTAGTCAGCTTTGACTTAACAAATAAACAAATATTTAACAAATCTTACGAGAATCAAGATTTAGTTACATGGGGGGATATTCTTTAGGGTTTTGGTTTGGCGGTCTACGGCACGTGTGATTGCAACGGCACAATCACTTAACGGGAAAGATAACTAGGTCGTGTGAACGTTGCTGAGAAGATGGGATAAGGTAGTGGGTTGTTAGTCTTCCATAATATTAGGCGCAAGACTCTTAACAACTGACCCCACTCTTTCCTCACTCCCACTCTTCCACTACTTCCACTTCTTACGAGATCAGTTGAGAATATATTGCTATAAATAGGTCACTCGACCAGTTGGGAAATGATCTCGACATCAATCTCATCCAAGATAAGTTTAACAAGTTCAGTGCAAGTGTAATCAAGTCTATCTTATCGATAATTGATTAAACTCTTCTCATTCAGCATTTATTATCTAGTGAGAACTGAATATTCATCCTTATCTAGCAATATTTATCTCAATATCACAGAAAATCATAGCAATTCTCTGATCTCATCTTTCTCTGCTTCCCTCCCTAAACCAACCCTAAAATCCTCTTCTTGTAACTGAAGCAATACTCGAACGGCCATTTCTTGGTTTAGGCGAGTCTTGTTCGATCTTGACCTCTCGAATTCATCACAATCTTTTATTACATCATCACACTTCATACTTTACCCCTCAGATTCTCTTATTTGTTTTATACCTAAAACAATAAGATAAGATAAGTCTAAGGATTGAGCTATGCAATCGCCGTTTAGACTGAGAGGATTTCAGCAACTCTCTGTGGCAATAGTCAAGTGAATACGACTTTCGATTTGCCATAAATATGAGAAATTGGCTTGTGGCATGTAATGCACCAATTCTCTGAGTAATGAAGACATATGAATGTCCAAAATAATATAAGTCATAGCCATGAGCCATGATTAAGAATTATAGCACTGATTTATAGAAGCAAGTCCATAATCAGGAAAAACAGACGAATGATGCTATCACAGCGTAGCCATCATCAAGAATGCATAAGCATTGCCAATCCAAGACCTAAAGATAGTCCACAATAAATAATAATAAGCCATGTTGCATAGCATAATAATCCTATTAGGAAGTTAGGCATAGGACATAAAGGATAAGTCATAACATTACGTTATTTCCAGATTTCTGTACAGCTTGCACGACGTCTATTCATAAAATCGCCCAGGCCAGCCTATATTCGGTAAAATCCCGAAATTTTAGTATGTTATAGAGGACTCACAGAGGAAAAACTTTCGTGAAGGAAGCGCCCCCTAATTGTTCACGGATTGGGCTGTAAAAATCATCCTTCAAAGGAATTCGTAATCTGCCAGATTTCCCAATTTGATTAGGAAACTAGAGTATTATGGACTCAATAAAATCCGTAATCCTCTAGGATTTGGATCAGTGGGACCAATAAATAGAGGGGAGGCTAGAGAAAGATATACTCTAGCTCTAAGAGGGCAATGATAGCCGTGAGAGAGAAGACGGCCATGGACCTCCATGAGTACAAGCAAGAGAAAGCCATAAGGCCTCCACAAATTAAGCGAGGGAAAGCCATAAGACCCCCATAATTTATGCTAGGCATGGCCATAAGGCCTCCAAATATTTGGCCAAGGCACGGTCGTGGGGCTTCAAAGATTTGGCCAAGGGATGACATGGGCATCCAAAGACTTTGGCCAAAGAGTAGCCGCGGACACCCAAAGATTAAGCAAGGGAGACGCCGTGGGCATCCAAGAAGATGACGGGAAGGTAGCGTGGACACCTAAATAGTTTGGCCAAGGCACAACCTTGGTCCTCCAAACATTTGGCCAAGGAATGGCCGTGTATATCCAAAATCAGGCCAAGGAATGGCCGTGTATATCCAAGTGCCAAGGCAAGCTAATGATAGTGTATATCCAAGGTTAGGGCAAGCTAAAGGCGTGGATATCCAAAGGCTAAGGCAGGGAAAGGCCGTGGGCCTCCAAAGACTAAGGCAAGGAGAATGTCGTGGGCATCCAAAGATTAGGCTAGGGATTGTCGTGGACACCCAAAATCAGGCCAAGGTGTGGCCGTGAGCATCCAAAAGCTAGGGCAAAGAGTGGTCGTGGGCCTCCAAGGATTTGGCAAGCTAAAAGATTTGGATACCCAAAGTTAGGCCAAGGGAGTGGCGTGGGCATCCAATGCTAGGCCAAGGAGTTGGTCGTGGATACCCAAAGCTAAGCCAAGGCATGGCCGTGGACCTCCTTAGGAGTGAAGTGAGCTACTTAGAGTGAAGTGAGCTACTTAGAGTGAAGTAAGCTACTTAGAGTGACATGACCAGGGCTAGGAGGGAGATATCCTAGCTTGGGGAAGGCGTCGTATTGGCTTAGGGCCAAGATTTGGATGGGCTCGTTCATGGACTTGAGCTAGGCAAGTCGAAAGACATGATATTTCAGCACCAACAAAGGGGGCGTGAGCAAGGGGAGATATGGATGGCCGTGGGCCACCCATAGGCGTGAATTAGGTCAGGGAATTAGGATATGGCGAGTTTGGACAAGGTACAGGCACGAGATAACTAAGGCGCGTACACATGCATTGGCGCACGCACATATATTTCACGTGTAGGCTAGGGATATGGACCATGCTACTAGGCTAGGGTCGTGAGATATCAAAATACAGCTAATGGTAATCAAATATCTTATCCCTATTGTAAAATAAATTCATACCTGGTCTCAAGTTGTTCCAGGATGCCAGAAGTTGATGCGAAATTACTCTGTGACCTCCTCGCCAAAAACCACCATCAACATTAAGTCCCCTGCGCAGCATGGAACCGTGAGTGTTCCAGGGTGAGCATAAGTTGATGGACTAGCTGCATCCGCATAGAACCCTTAACCACAAACATGAAGCCCGATCTGGACCTTGTACTTTGGAGTACTCGCATAAGCTTGACTTGTGATAATCTTGTCATCTTATTCATAACTCTTTTGTGCGGCCAACTCCGCCTAATCTGAAGTTCGTTAGCGTCGCAACACAAGAGACCAATACTGAAACTGTATCTTTCGGTGTCAACCGTCTTCCGGGTGGAGTATCATTTTCCCCAGCTAGAAACAACTCCATGGCGACTCCTTTAAGTGATAATCAAGTCCCCAATCCGTTGGCAAAGGATTGGGTAACGGTAAGACTTCATTCTCTTTGCTACATTTTCACTTTTAGTAGAAAAGTAAAAATCTCGTCAGATTTTCCTGTTTCGAGTCGCGTCACGAGAATGGCCATAAAATCTTCATCCGATGGCGGATTTCGATGATTGACCCCAATTTAGAAAAAAAGACTTCAGTAGCTTTCACCTCAAATAAGAAAATCTGAATTTCACGCATTTTTGCTCGTTATTTTATGTGTCACAAAGTGACGCCACGTCCAGGAATGCTGGAGTCTGTACGCTGTTTAGTAGAAAAATCATTCCGGCCAGTAGATTGCTCCAAAAATTAAGCCCTTTTAGCACGTGATAGGAAACATCCATACGAACAACTCTTGTGAAGGAAGTTTCTTCATATCTCTTACAGATTTGTACAGTTTTTTAGTCTTTCGCTGTACTTCGTAAGAATTCAGACGCCAGAAAATTACTTCTTCAAATAACGTCGTGAATCCTTTGATATATCTTCTTTCAATGATTTTTCTTCTTTATTTGATGTAGGATGGACCTGCTACAGGAGTCGAGAAGTTTTCATTTGTTCCCTTGGAGCGGAACCCAGTGCTTGAAGAATCGACTCCGAATACACCGCTCAAATCCACTGACATGATTACTGAGCAGAATAAAAGTGGAGACTCCACAGGGCTTAAGTCTTCTGTTACACAGGTTGCCTTTTGTCAACTCCTTTAACCCGAAAATAAAATATTTAGTATTTTATCCTCATCTTGTTTGCTCTTGCAGCCTTCTGGGGATAAAGAAGAAACGAATGACAGCTACTTCTTCGGTAAAAAGATCAGTGAGAACCAAAACCTTAATAAGGATTTTGACAATGTTGCTGACGAAAATCTTCCCAATGCCGAGGTAAATTTGATAATCTTCTTATGCTAAGCTTTCATTATATGGCTTGAAACATATTATTAAACTTCTGCTTGCTTCGAACCATTCTTTCAGCTTGTCGCCAAAGAAACACAAGTCTCTGAGAATACCGACATTGCTGGTGGAAATGCTTCAACTGAGTGGGCTCTTCTTGAGTTTCCTCATGCCGGTTTGGCATATAGCCCTCCTCATGAAACGACTCTCCCTGGTCATGTACTAGTGGGGGGATTTAATGTCCCAGAGAGACACGTCCCACTGTACGAAAAGATATGGAATCGTCATGGTCACTTCGTCATTGCTGGAAGAAGTACCTGCTTCCATACATGTGTTGGTATTGTAACCGACCTTATGAACGTGATTTCAAAAATGGAGGCTACCCCGCTGAGAGACGTGACTAACGAGGCATTGAATGAGGTAGAAGAGTTGATTGATATCTTCAAGACATTCGAACTCAATTTGTTTTGGCTTCAGGCGAGAATCCAATACGTTCGATTGAGGCGCATTGTTGTTGGTCGATTCACCCATGATTTGGTGAAGCAAGAAGAGAGAAACCATGTTGCCATGACTGAGGAACTCCGTAAGTTAACTGAAGAAGTGAAGAAGAAGACTGCTCATATTGCTCTTATAAAGAAGACAGCTGATGAAGGAGCGAAATCTTCATTAGATGGTTGTTTCTGAATGGTTTTATAAGCAAAACATATTTTCTCAATAGAATTTTATTTTGCTTTCATTTGGTTTTATGAACAAAGGGTTTATAGTAATTGATTATTTTGAACTCATAGGTTTTGAATTTGAATTTTTGAATTGAATTGCTAAAAGGCAAGAAATGGCTTGCACTTTTATTTTGGAGGAATTGGAAAGTGAATCTTCATATCTTCTTGAGCCATTTGCCATTGACCACCATGTTTGAGAGTCTCTCATGTATTGCACTTATCATGTATCGCGCATCAGGCATGACTCGAGATATAACATAAGGTCCCTCCCAGTTTGGTGTGGACCCCGAAATAGAAGTTACTCTTCGGTTAGTGCATCGCATAACCTTATCCCCTTCCTTAAGAGCAGTCTTAGGAACCCATGACATCCCAGGTGTCTTTCGCCTATATGACCGTTGCTTTGTCTGGGCCCACTTATCTGCAGTGGCCTTGACTTCCTCACGAGGTGCCTCAGAGGGTTTGATAGACTTGATGCAATCAAGTCCCCATGTCGGAGAATTATCCAATCCTTGTGTAGGGGCACGTTGGATAGGATTTCCGTTAAGTAAATAATTCTGAATAAAGTACTTCAAATCACTTTCACGTACCTCTTTGAATATCACCAGAGTTTCAGACCCCACATGGTACTCCAGCTTTCCCACGTTGCAGCTTTCTTGGTCAAACATGAACTCTTGGCCTTTGATGATTACTGGTGAGATTGTAGGCACAAATCTCTTCCCATGGAGCCAGGGACGTCCTAAGATCATGTCGTGCTCCTCATCCTCTTTGATTACATGAAACTCGGTTTTGGTGCGAGCAGAGTCCACCTTTAGATCCAAAGTAACATGACCATATATGTCTTGGAGATTTCCTTTTGAATCTTTTGTCACTGTGGGATAATAGATGACATCCCGTCTGGAAATCCCAATTGCTTGAAGTGTCTTGATTGGAATTAAGTTAATCATGACACCAGCATCAATTTGAACTTTCTTAAAATTTGTACCTTCGAGACGAGCAGAGATAATTGGTATTGGAACACGCTCTCTTGCCATCATCTCTGGTGTGACTTCATCAGCCTTTGTCTGAACTTTTTCAGGTACAGGCAGTTCTTTGCCGCTAGCAATCCAGCTGAGGGCAGCGAAAATGTTTCTTCGCTGACTTCTAGAAAAATGCAAGAGCTCGCATAAATTCTCCAGTAAATAATTAGCAGTTTGCTCCGGAGATGGAAAATTTCGAATGTTGGGTTGATGTTGACGTTGAGGTTGATGTTGAGGGAGTGGATTCTTATGCACGCCCTCAGTCCCAAGTTCAACTCTCCTGACTCGATCTTTTCGTTGAAGATTTGCTGAGTCGATGGCACTCGCTGGTGGGATGATTGACGAATCTATGAAAATGACAATACTTGGGATCAGTCATTTCTTGTGCCGTAGGCTCTCTCCGTACATGAGGTAATTTGACAGCACCATCTTGAATCCATGCTTCCGGGAGCTCTATCACTTCATCCATAGTACATGGGAAATCAGGAACTTTAGGGAATACCCTCGGTTGTCGTGGTGCTTTTGGTGCAGGAGCATTAGCTGGGACCCGTGCAGGAGCCTGAGATTAGGCTGGGGCTGCACGTTTTAATTGTGGGGCCTCAGGAGTAGGCGCCTTCCTCTTAACACCTTCAGTTACTGCATGAACTTAGGGAAGAGAGCTATATTGTTTTTTGACGAGTCGCTTGCTGGCACGTGTCTCACCACGACTTTCTTCAGCTTTTACAGGCCTGGTCCTTTCTAGTAACGCAGGTGCAGTAGTGGCGGATCGTTTGGCGGACTTATGGAGCTTGGTGAAATTATTAATATCCAGATTCTCCAACAAGGCCCGATATACTGGTATCATTCCATTGATACAAAGCTCCACTAACTGCAACTCTGTCACGTTTGGATCATTGAAATCCACTGAACGAGTTCTGAACCTCGTCACATAATCATCTGGATGTTCATTGTTTCGCTGATAAAGTCTTCCCAAATCGGAGAGAGTGAGTTGCTCAGACACGAAGAAGTACTTCTTGAGGAAAGCATTAACCATCTGGCTCCAGCTGAGAATGCTGTTGGGAGCTAGATTATTATACCAAGTGTACGCCTTTCCCGTCAGAGATTTCGAGAATTCTTTGAGACATACAACTTGATTTCTTTCATGTATTCCCAATGATTCTAGGAAGCGAGAGATATGTTCTCGGGCATTCCCAATACCATTATACATCGAGAACGAAGGTGTGACATATCCTT
>JAJJMA010287210.1:0-15848 GCA_023529015.1 Papaver nudicaule | reverse complement strand
AAGAAATGCTGAATAAGTGGGTTTGATAGAAACTTTGTGTTTTGTGGGTTACTGTTAATTTTCCTATGTTGCGCATTGAATCAATTAATTGTGTTAAGTCCAGTTTCATTCGACATTACTAAACCTATTCATTTAGTATTTGTCCTAATTTTCCCAATCAACCTCTATTTCATCCAATATAATTGTTTTCAATTACAACTGTTGCTTAACTGTAGCATCCAAAGAAGAGAGGTAAGGATGACCAAAAAGGTGGGAAATAAAGAAAATAATAAGTTAGAGGATTAACATTAAGTTAAGTTTGTCCTCAAGAATTAAGTTTGAGGGATCTACCGTGTTTGTTAAAATATTTTAGCTTGAACATTTGGTATATGAAGTCTCCGCAGTGTGTATTTTCCTTTAAATGTAGCATGAAAATGAGCACCCATTTGTTGCATATACTAATCTATTTATTCAGCATACAATCATGTAGCCTGTATTTTCCTTTGAACTAATACTGAAGGTAGGCCTCCTTTTGCAGCCTGTGTTTGCTTTGGGTTCACAGAAGTAATATTCAGTATTTTGCTTGCACCAGACACGTGAGCAAGCAATTTTCCCTCCACTAAAGGAAATTTATGAAGGAAATGTTGTCAAGAATCTTACAGGTGCGTGCATCTCTTGCTTCATTAACTCGTAGGATACACAGTAAATTATACATCCTTCCTATTACTTTGATGCCGTGATCTATTGATATCTGTAAAAAAGTTGCATTCTATATACTGCAATCTAAAGCTTTCTTTGGTTTCTCTTTATCCTATTTAATTTGAGTATACACAGTCCTATGTGGTTGCAAGTTCTTTGACCCAAGCATGTGACTGCATCTTCTCAGTTGTAGGTCAAGGGTCACTGCAGAGAGGAATATACATGACACGTGTACTGCTAATATAGAATTGTAGTAGTTTCAGAAATTCAAACCATAGCTCTCTGCCTGAGTTTTTCATTTCATTTATTAAGAAGGTAAATGTTGCATTGTCTTATTTAGGTGGTATTTTATGATGCCCAACACCCCTTGTCAGAGTACTTTTATAAGTAGAGTGGTCATAGTGGAGTGGTGTCAATTTGGTTGGCAGGTGTGCAATCTATACGGTTAATAAGGTTTTGGCAGAGAGCCTAGAGTCTGGACACATCCTTATGGTTCTTTCATCTGCACATACGAAACTATAAATTATTTTTTTTGGTCGGGTATAAAGCTATAAACTATGTTGGTAGCTTATATGTAGTAGGGTTAGCCGATAATCATAATTGTCATATTGATTAAATCGGATTAGAATACCTGATATGTCACTCCTTTTGTGGGCAGTTTTCTGTAATAAGTAGGCTAGCATCAGAGTACACAATTTGTACCTATACAGAGCGATGGGAATGTACAGAAGTTTCAGTGGTCCAAAGACAAATGACCATTCTTTACTTGTAAGTTTCTAAGTCTCTAACCCTGCAAAATGGATTCTAAGAATTAGATAATAAGTACCATACCTTTCTGTACGTGCTAACCAACTTACCCTGCTTCTGGTTAGATTGAAGATCCGTTTGAGCAGCCGGCAAGGGCAGTTTCCATGAATCAGCTTCCCAGGATATCTGAAGTATTTTAGAGGACCCACCGCTCACTTGTTTCATCCAATCCAGATAGAAATTATATGATCTGTTAGTTGGACGTCGGGTCAGGTCCCAATTTATTTTGTCTCATAGTAATCCAATGTATTTTAACAGGGGTGTTGCAGATTGCTTCCACTACGATCAGGTGATATACCCGCATCTCAGAATCAGTTCTACAACCGACAATTGGAAACGAATCCCTCTCCCAGTGTCTATCCGCAGGCCAGCGCCAGCAACAACTCAAAAGATGAGGTGGGAGCCAAAGGCTACCAGATGAGCATTCTATGAATCCCTCTCCTAGTGTCTCTATTCGCAGGCCAGTGTCAGCAACAACTCATTTTCAAAGCCAACACCAGGGATTGGAGCCAAAGGCTACCAGATGAGCATTCTATATTTTGGAGATATACTTGTTCATTCCGTTCTTTGTGAAGTTTTTCTTGGTTTATGACTTGGTTAATGTTTTATTTGCCGAAGTCACTAAATGTTGACACAGTAAAAATTTGACACAGTAAAAATTCTTGCAAAAAAGAAATTCTATGTGGATTAGACTTGATTGAAGACTTTAATCATAGTGAACCCAAATGCATCCGCAAAGACCACAACCTTTCCTCGCAGTAGTGGTCTTGAGGACTATTACAGACATCAGGCCTAACTTCAGTATTAGTACATGTAACAGGGCAGTTGCTCTTAAAAACTCCCATCCCTGCAGACCCTGTTCCATCTTGATCTTGCTATGCGAGGAAATAGCTATAATAAACTACAATTTCAGTAAACAGTAAACTTGTTGTATAAGTAGAAAGAACAATATGGTTAAAGATCTGTATATAACAATTGTAAAATCTCCGTAGTTCCTTTACATAGTACGTACATCGTTACAGTTACAGAGAATTGCAAACTCAAAAAAAGCGTCTAAAAAACAAATAGTTTCAGGATTTTGACAAACCCATTTTCACCCTCCAAAAGACTGGCTGTTTTAGGGGCCGGCAGAATTGTTAGAGAAGCCGGAAAACAATATTACAATCCTAGGGGGTGTTATAAGGGGTGTCCAAAAACAATGAAAAGTCTAAATTACCCTATTAAATTAAGGATGAGACCATGAACATGAAGAACGTGAAGAAAGAGATGAAACCGAGACTCTTGATGAAATAGATCCGGATATGAGACTCAGGTAGACCTAATTAACAAACCCATTGCTTGAATTTGTCTGTGATTGAGTTTTTTGATGCTGATTGATCGATTGAATGTCATAGAAATTGGGTTCAGTTTGATTTTCGGTTGGATGTAACCCTAAAAATCCAACCGAAAATTACATTCCAGATTTTTCGTCTGGTTGTTTACAGTTTTGCATGCCTAGTTTGCAGACGAAAATCAAGTAGTGTAGATTGTGTCACAAAGAAAGTAGCCGAAAACAATGTTAAATGTGAGAAATCTAGCCGAAAATAGAGTTTGCTACATTGTTTTTCGGATAGGTTAATTAGTACAATTCCAGACGAAAATAGAGTTAGATAGATTGTTTTTCAAGATGAGTTTCGAATGAATTAAGCTGGTTACTTCCAGACGAAAATGTCTCTGGAAATTTTTTTGGCTTCTAATAGGTTGTTTTCGTCTGGATGGTTGTAAAAACATCTAGACGAAAATTTGTTTCGGTTTGGTTGCGGAGGTTAATTCCAGACGAAATTCTTTCTGGAAAAATTTCATTTCAAATAGGTGATTTAGTATAACTAATTTTGATTAGTTATAATTAAGTAGGGGTAGTTTGGAATTAAAAAAATATGTTCGATAAAGGATTTTGAGAAAAAGCTATTGGACAACCCTATTTTGTCTCATTATCCGGCTTCTCTAACAATTCTGCCTGCCCCTAAAACAGCCAGTTCCAAAAGAGGTAAATTCTATTGTATAAAAAAGTTGACCCACCTATACAATCTCATAGAGGAACTATATATTTACCACCTCTGTAGGGTACTTTTAAATAGTACGATTTATTGCACTGACATAATCCAGAAGTTAAAACAGCTACGATCAACAGATGCATCTTCATTACCGCTGAAGTACTCGTCAAAGCTGGTCTAATTCTTCCTTGATACAGTCAAGTTAGTGACCTGAGAGGCAACTTGTCTGTAAAGTGTGAAAACCATAGATCGTACAGTATCATCCGTCTTAACTCCTGAGCATAAGATTATTATGCTCCGTATTATATCTGCAAATAGGGACATCTATAGATATAGAAAATGAAATCAATAAATAGATCTCTCCCCTTACCCGAGTTAAACAGGTGGCAGAACACCCAACACGCATGCTAGCTTCAACATTACCCATTTTCTATCATCGGAATCATTATTCTTTTACCAATTAAGAACAAAACGCAATAACTCAACTGTCATATAATTTGGGCCTATAAGCCAGCCATTCTGATACCACACGATCCATTACTTCCTCTTCCTCTACAAAGCGTCGCAAGTACTGGTCCTTATTATTAACGTTATCAACATATGAATTTAAAGAATACGAATTTAAATTCTGCAATATCACTAATATTTCAAGGCAATATTTCAAGGCATTGGAGTAATTCGTGGCCCTAAGATGACATATGTACCTATATCAAACAAACTTAGCCTACTTACATAAGTACATAAGAAACTTTAACAGAGCCTTGGTATTGGTCCGTCTACCTTTGATTCACACTTGGTGCACCATCAGTCACCCTCCTCTCCAACTACTTTTGTCGTGCAGTTGCTGCATCCCCAGTAGTACCAACCACCGTCCAGCAACAGTCGATTGGCAGTTGCATGACACATGATTTTGTTTTTTTCCTGCATTAATCTTTACTTAGAAACATATATAGGTGGATCTTTGGAGTGAAAAAGATATATCAGTCCAGAGTGTTACATTGGATCCATGCTCCCATCTAGTAACTAATAATTCAGAGATGGTCTTCCTGTTTTTATCCATCAAAAGATCGGTGGTGGACTTCCCCCTTCTGGTAGGGAGTGTTATTTGCCATGGTGGTGCTCTACGGGTGCATCTGTGTTACATTATTCTAACATTAGCGTGCCCCATTCTTATGTGTACTGTGGCATATGACTTTGTAATTGCAAATCAGTTCAGTGTTTTACCTTTGACACATGTCAGTAACTTCAGGCAAGTCCATGTTGAAGTAAATCTTGGTCAATTTGTTGATGACAAAGATGACTTACCTGTGAACATAGAATTGATATGATTGTTAAAGACTGAATTAAGTAAAGAACTTAATCGACTGGGTTATCAAATAAATGAAAACATGATCAATGTTGCACCTAGATATTTCTTAACGTAAGTGCCTGTTATGGTCAAGCTCTCTTGTGGATTCACCCCACGTTGTCACCTTCAAATTGACACCGCTGTCACCAACCACATTAAAAATAAGAACATTAGTGCACATTTCTATATAATAGCAATGCAAAACTTCGAAAAATTAGATGATGATGGTTTACAGCAGTTGTACCTGAGGTTTTGAAGAGTCACGTCGCGCATAATTGTTTGCTATACTTCACGAAAACCCACAATGGTTTCCCAGTTGAACAAAATTTGAGTCGAAGAGTATTCTCCAAATGTCTTCTCTTTGTGACTCCAAAGCTGAATGTTGAGCTTCACTGCAATGATGAAAGCATCATTTGATCTTGATTTTCCACCATTCACTCTTGCATTCCTTTCCATCATCTTTTCATAAATTTTCTTTGTGGTGCATTCACCAACAATGCTATCCTCCATCTGCATATTAAACTGGACGTTTCGTAAGTCATATTTCAACTCTAAATAGTCAATACCTCAGCCGGCTTAAGCCTTATTCTAAATGCCAGAGACCATGTCCCTGTAGAACCAAAATTATTGAGACAACCTTTAGGGCACATAAAAAATGCTTAATGTATGTACCTCCAGAACCAATCTGTATTTTCTTCTAGTCAATGCAGACCATTTTTTTTCACTTGTTGCATGTAAGCCCTGTACTCTGGAGTCACAACCTTCTTTAGGGTGATTGCTAGGGATGCATGTGGTTATTGAGAGTTTCACCTTGCAACGATGGAAAAACAGCCACGTTGTTCTTTTCACTAAATCATATTCTTCATTTTCATCCACCTGATTCTTTAGTGTTCCTCTTTTTCTTGGTTTCAGACCTTTTCTGTACTCTGGAGTCACAACCTTCTTTAGGGTGATTGCTAGGGCTGCATGTGGTTATTGAGAGTTCCACCTTGCAACGATGGAAAAACAGCCATGTTGTTCTTTTCACTAAATCATATTCTTCATTTTCATCCACCTGATTCTTTAGTGTTCCTCTTTTTCTTGGTTTCAGACCTTTTCTGTAAAAGAGAATACCTCATCTGGGACCGCGGAGACCTTTGTGAGTTGTTGACGTCACAACATCACAACAATCAAAGGGGTTTATACATTCCTGTAGACCATCCAAATAGACATGATATTAGTTTTCAAACAAATGTCGTTAAGCAGTTTGAGCTTTAGTCATTACAAAATCTTAAATCATTACAAAAATAGGCATTCCAAGTAACTTGGTAGAGAAAATTTGTCAACACAACACGTATGCAATCTTTTCCGTCTCAAGTAGAAGAGTATAATAGGCAACATTGACATATCCTAGACAAAAACTCAGAACCTACGGAGACCGATATTAGCACTGCATTCTAATCTCGTGACAGTTATGCATTGTGCTATTTATAGTCTTTTTGATTGCTAACTATGTTGGCATTCGAACATGGGATCACAAAAATGATTTTATGAATTGATGAATACACGTTTCAGCATGCGGTAATCAATTGAACCTTACATAGGCTTCAAATGATGGAATCGGTCCAAGATATCCACCCTCCATCATGTTCCAGCAAAAGTAAATTGTAATGCCCTGCATAAGTACAATGATTAGATTCTGATTGCTTTAACCTTTAACTTAAATTGAATTGTAATTTGCGAGAAAACAAAAATAAGGGTTCAAACTTTAAAGGTAACCTGTGTATTCGCAAAAGGTATTAAAATTTCAGAAACGTATTTGTTTCGGTATTTCTAATCAAAGATGCCTCTTACAGGACCACGAATTACACATAGAGACACTTACATAGTTCAGTACGGATATTAATCATTTTCTCTTCGAAGACACTGAAACACGTAAATGTGAAGCCCCTACTGCGTCTGTTCATTAATGGGGTCTGCAATAAAAAATATAAAAATCAAACAATTTTTTTTTGTTTGCTCAATGAATCAAAAGCTTTCATAAACAAACCCTTTTAAATGGCATAATCATAATTAAAATCAAGAACTTCAGGGATAACCTCTGCTAAGTTTTTGTGAAAACATTGTATATCAGTAAAGTAACCAAGGTCCAAGGTAGCTAAATATATCGAAACTACATACGCATACATGATCTATAAGCAGAATTAGACAATTCATGGTCTCTGCAACGACAACGTTACATATGCATTCATGTCCCGTAAGTGTAATTCAACGATCCATAATCTCCACAATGACAATGGCCTATACATTTTCACATACCTTCCCCATAATCCAACTGGCTCGCACGCATTTAGTGATCCTTGCACCGTCGGTGAACAAAACCTCAGCAGTTGAACCCACAATAGTCGGTGTGCCCGTCCCAGACTCATCATGTACAATGAGCTCTAGCTTTAACCTGCACAAACATTTGTTCAGTTAGTTTCACACCAACCAAACAAATGTTTTAACCATGTAACGTATACAAATGAAATTATTGCCTGGGTTTAGATGCTCCCACCAAGCAAATTCATGCCATAAAACACCTTTGTTCATCCAAATAATCACAGTTTGGGCATGTTTTATAGTACCATGTGGAATATGGGACAATGCCAAGTGTTAATTAAAATTATATGTTCTGTTACATTTTCGTCGCAACGTTTGAGAAGGTTTAAGGTTAATTAGCAGCATGTGTATCCAATGAGTAGCATGGACAACAATTAGAGAAAAAAATGATACAGTTTAGCTTAGGCAAACTCGGCCCAAAACAAATGAAAAAAAATGCTATTGACAGTTATACATTTTAAGAAGAAATGTATACCTTGTGTTTAGTTTTCCATTCACCCCCTTAATGCAAACTTAGATAAACCTGGTCCTGCATTTGCTAGTCTTTCTACAAATATCAACCCAAATTTTAGATGTCAAAAACCAACCAAACTGTAAGATCCACAGCAAGCAAATGCAAATGTAGCACGGTGTACCTCAGGAGTTGCGACATATTTTGGCTTCCCTGAATCAGTGACAATTCGCTGGTCCTCAATTGGCTGTAATCCCACAACGTAAAGTTGATTTACAAAACGACAGACACCTTTATATCATGGAAGTCAATCAGTACATCCTTCCTCGTTAAAAATGTAATCTTCATTCCAAATTGAGAAATCAGTTAATCAGCAGTGATAAACACAAAAATGGACTACTAAATGTAATACTGCAAGATCTCCTTCATAACTAATTCCTTTCTGCGAAATCAGAAAGAAATAAATTAGTAATGCAACAGGAAAATCGGAGCGACTACCATTTAACTTCATAAATAATTTTAGGGGAAACTAATGAAAACTGACCTGTGTTCGCACACTTGGTGTGCATATATTGCACTGACTTGAACACCATCGATCTCTGTGTGCCGATGCCTTTGATAAATGTAGTTGTGCAACATCTAGTTAAGGAAAGACGATCCCGATTTGTAGGGCTTGGAATTTTTATGGTTGCTTGATGTTTTGGCGAATCAATTTCATACCATACTTGATTCAGTACCTGTTAACAAATCAATTAAACGGTGAATCAAAATCACTAAAATCAAAAACATAGAATCATAACTATGACGAATACTATACCTTTCATGTTTTCATTGTGTTTTATATGTTTTTAGCAACCATATCATACATAATCAAGGCAGGACATAAGCAAGCAACTAAAGTAGTTAACATCCAAATCTAACTCATTAAGGAAGTGATTTGAGATCAATGGACATACCAACAGATTGATCACGACCACACAGTGAGCCAGTGACGAAGTTTTTTCTCCATGACCCAAGTCATTGATTCAAGGCAAGGAATGACAAACTGTCTCCAAGTCGGTTGCACTTTCCAGTTGAAATAATCCTGCAAAAAGGATTAGATAACCAACAATTATATGTATCTAATCCTCTATTAAATGATCACAATGTTGACTAAACAAAAATTGAATTTAAACGCGGCGCATACAGAAAACTCTACAACCAAATTTAGAGTCCTAGAATAATTTAATTTAGTTAGATGGTACCTGCACATAATAATCAGAACAAATAAATAATCGCACATGTGAAGAATTTGTTGGGAGATGAACAAATCACGTTGAGTTTTTCCAGTATCAATCTTGGAATTCAAATAGACCCACAATAACAATAAATCACGTCGCATACCTGCGGAAGAAATTCACAGAAAGACTAAATACAAAGCACAATAACACAAAGTTATTTGAATCTATACACAAAGCATATAAAACTGTAAAAAATAGTAATATGCACCCACAGTTAAAAATTAAAACACAAAAAAGCAAAAAAAAATATCAAATTTAGAGCATCACCTAACTAATTAAAGCATAGTCGAACGAAACATTCATTAAAAAACCCAAAAATTCGAGTACGATTCGAATCAGACGCCACGACCGAGTAGAGATTTCAGAGGGGAATTAAAGATATTACTGAATATCGGTCGATGGAAATGAAGGCATCGATTTTAAACCCTAGAATTACTGAATTTTGGTCGATGGAATTAAAGCGGCAGGGCTCTATTTTTCCAGAAGTAGAGAGGAGAAGAAGAACTCAGAAGAAGGGATGTGACGGATGGGGCTGAGGGTTTAGCTGGGTTTTTTTTTCCCGCGACCTAAGAAAATTAACCGGGTTCTCGAAAATACCCTCGGTTTCGATGGGCCTACTTATATGTCCGGCGAAATTCTTCCGGCCCACAACCTCGAAATGTTCTGATTGGTCGAGAGATATCTTGGTGGGGCCGCGAGCTCTAATATTCGAGCTTTGTTCAACTTTCAACGTGGATGAGTTATTTGGTACTTCTATTATTGTTTTAATTAATAGTGTATAGGAAATATATCATGGCGTTAATTCGATTGGAGTTATTTGGCAATCTTAATATCGTCTCAAACCAATCTACAACACAGAATATTTTTTTTATTATATTATATTATATGTAGTGAATTTACATTCTAAAAGCAAAAATAAATAAATTTATTTTTCTTTTTATTTTTATTTCAATGATCATTTATTAAAAAGACTTTGTTGACATTTTTATTTTATTCAAACCCATAAATAAATTTTTCCTCTATTTTTTATTTTGGGTTATATATTTTATGGATAATATTTTGTGATATTTCCTTTCTCTCTCCAAATCGTATTTTTTATATATTTATTTTGCCTTCTTAAATTGAAAAATTGTAATCACATTTTGAAAGTTTTTTTTTGTGTGTGGAAAAATATACACGGAAATACCTCTTTCCATTTTTCTTTTGCGGAAATATATATATACTGTACACGGAAATAAAAAATTCCAGAAAAATCTAAGCACTTTTTTAGTAATTGTTTTTCCTCCTACCCCATAAAAAATTTCCTCAGAATCTTTTTTCTTTTAAATTTTACATGTCATAAATATGTTTACTTCCTAATTTTAAGTTTTACAATATAAATCTTTATTTCCTTCCTCAAAAAAAATATTGTTTCCTTATTTTCTATTGTTTGCCATATCGAAATCAGCCCTAAATTCAACGGTGAAAGATTTTAAAAAAATTATGTAAACAGAGTGTAACAAATAAAGTCTAATTTTCGACCAATCACAATCAATACCTTCGTTACCCACGTGGGTGAGAGAATTATATTGATTCACATCCATTGATCTTAGAGATTTTAAAACACCCCAACGGCCGAAAATGTCCAGCCAATCAGAATCAAGATTCTAAAATGTCCGACCAATCACGTTCTAAATTTTTTTCACCCAACCAATAGAAAAGTAGGTAACGCTCCCGTTCAATGTGGATCGAGGGATGGTATTGAGTGTTTGGTTTGATGATTGGTGAGGAATGAGGATATAATGGTAATTTAATTTATAAATCAAACTTTAGACTTATTTTCCATTGATATAAATCTCTAGAATCTTCTCAATCGTTGATGCATTCTCTCCCACTTTCTATTGAAATTGTTTCCCACATAGAAGAACTCTCTGAAATTATTTTCTTCCTAATTCATTTTTTCCAGACTCTCAAAAATTATTCACCCATTCAAATTAGTGATTCTCTATTTCTTATTCTCCGTATTATTTACCCTCATTATAACGAATAAACTCTTCTTCCATGCTCTAAACTTTGGCTTAAGCACTGAGTTATGTAGAGTTAGCAAAGAAATCAAAGGCACGCGCATAGCGCGTGCTGGCTAACTAGCTAGTTTAAAAGAAAAAGTTGACAATTGGTAGTGGCAAATGGCAATGTACTTAAAAGAAAACCGAAACCTCCAGATAACTATTGTGAACCCCGCAGGTTATAATTTTTATGTTTAATTTACATGGAAGTATGACGAGAGAATTCGGTGAATATTGCTTACCATATTGAAATATGGTTTTCAAAATAAACTGTTATTTACCGGTTATATACGCCAATGTCAGACATCATTGCTTGTTTTCGAGGATGTGCCGATATTTTAGGCTCCTGAAAAGCCATCATAAGATAAGATTGGTTATCAATAAGATTCAAGATAAAGGATTTGGAATTTTGTCTAGATCTTATCACTTAAGAATTCTAGTGGTCTATGATTTCATTAACTTTGAAAAGTTTTGATATATTTACATGTTGGAACCCAACCAAGAACACACAATAAGAGTTTCTGATGATGCTTATTTAGAGGAGAAAGAAGAGATAGTTTGATGTGTTTTGAAAGTGAAACAAGGACGCTATTTACAGAGGGTTTTTCCATTTGTTGAAGATGTCTCTTCATCAACAGACACCAATGGTGTCTATTGGAAGTCGAACCCGAACCTTGCAAAAACAGGGGTTTGTTGAAAATATCCAACATTCTCCCCTTATTTTCAGAAAACCAAAAACAAAGTATAAAATTTTTAAAACTGGAATGGCTGCATCAATTAAGTGACTGTCTACGTACCCGAGTGGGATCAAGCCGCCATAGTTCTCGCTAATTTGAGACAAAGCATCGTTGTGGAAACCAATACATAAATGATAGGTACCTTTTGGCTTTGAACCTTCACTTAGTGTAAGATATTCAAAGCCTTATCGAGGTTCTATGGTGAATTTAATCTTGAACAAATTACCCTTTGTGATAAAACCGGAACCTCATATTGATTTCAGAGAGTTGTGTATTATGTAGCTCGCACATTAATAGGCATGCGATTTCACCTGGATTCATGAGTCTTCTTTTGAGAACGGTCTTATTCTTATAGGAAATGACCTGATTTCCGTACTCACATAGGTAAGTCTCGAAGGTGTTTATGCGAGACACCTAGTAAGCAAGATTGGACTTATTAAGGATTTTCATCCATCCCTAGGATCATGCAGAATCACTACACTAAAAGGACAATGGGAAGTTTTAGTTTAGTGTACCATAATCACTTAGTAACTTGTTGGTACCACATTGAACTTAGTTTATATTTTTCAAAACATAAGTTGGGTTTCCGTTACCAGTAATCAAACTTCTTTAACAGACCTGAGTCTCATTTCCTTACACCTTATGGAAACCACTTCCTTTGGTAGACTCTTAGTAAGCGGGTTTGCCAAGTTCTTCTTTGATTCAATATAGTTCACTGCAACTACTTCCCTTTTGAGTAATTGTCTTACAATCTGATGTCTAAGACTAGCATGTCTTGACTTTCCATTATAAGTCTTTCTTGAGACCTTATAAACCGGTCAGGTCGATCACCGAACCTTGCCATAGCGCCTACAAAATCAGGGGTTTGTTGAAAATATCTAACATTACATGGATAGGGCCCCCTAATCCCAACATTGTGGTATACGAAGTGATTTACTTTAACAAATATTGGTAACAGGATGTTACACTCTTCGGGTTTGTACTACTTACTTATTACCATTGTTTTTATGTTTCGTATTATTTAGGTGGTCGACAAGTTATACATGCATGATTTGGTTTAGCAGTGAAAATTGTTGGCTACAATTGCTTAGCTTCAATATGGAGATACCGACTGTGCGCTTTTATGTTCGTATATGACCTCTAGCACTGATTATTTATTTATTTTTCCAAGTTCTTAGAGTGTTATAACATTCTCTTTGGTGTATATCAACAGTGATCGTCTATAACGTTTGCAAGAAGTAACAGAGAATTCACAGTATATTAGAAATTGGGCACATAAAATCAATTGTCAAGAAATTGGGCACATAAAATTCAAAAGAGATTTGCTACTAAATCATGGCAACACGAGGGTCTCCATTGCCAATAACTTTTTTTATTTGAAGATGGTTTTTGATTAGCTACTTGTGGTATCATATGGACAAACCACTTGATCAACTAAGATATTCTTCATGTTGGGCTTCCTTTGTCAAGGTATGCATATCCGAGTTCAGTCGTTTTTCTTCTTTTCAAGTTTTTTCCCTTTGGGTTTTCTTGCTAATGAGGCAGCCAACTTTGAAACAATGGTTAACAAAGAACATATGTGTTACTTGTAAGTTGTAACAAATGCTCAAAATATCTTTAAGAAACAATTATTTAAACTTCCACTACTTGTTTTCGTCAATTACTTGCGACTGGCAGAAAGTGACATGTTTTAATAAACATCCGGGGGAGTATATCGTTAAGGGAAAAATATACTTCATTTGCAAACTTTATTAATGTGGATGGTACACACACACACACACACACACCATTCCGCACTTATGTACATTGCACTCTTTTTCCTGCGTCTAGATTTTGTCCCGAAGGTTTTAACGAGGCAGTTCTTAGTGATTCCAAAACTACTCTTGCTATGCAATGAGCGCTATTTTTCCTTCATTTAGATTTTTCTCTTGGGGTTTTCCTGGAAAATGCTTTAACGAGGAAGATTTTTTATAATATGGTGTCATCCAAGGGGGAGCGTTATAAATTAAATACAAGCATATGGTGGATTTCCACCGCAGTAACTCATGACCACCTTTCCACTTCTTCTTTATTTTGTAACACCCAATATGTGTACATGTTTATGGTTAGTAATGGTTGCATGCCATTACTTATATTCAATGCCATCTTAAAATTCTCTCTTATGTTAGCCTATAAATTGATACTTATTCTCTTTGTAAGACACGCCAATTTCTTGTAATAAGAAATTCTCTCTTCTTCTCTCCCTATTTCTTTTGTATATTAGCTCATCTTTCGATTTAGTTTACAACAATATGAAAGTAAAATAACAGTATTAGGAAAATCTACTTAACAAGTAGAAAAAAAAATCAAGACTTAAGTTGGGTAATCACTTGTATAAAAAATTGTAACAGAGCTATTTGTGAAGTAATGAATCGCTTAACAAAACCATTGATGCTATCTGAACGTGTGGCGTTTGTCACCGAAGAAGTAACCTCGAAGAAAAGCGGGAACCAAAAACTCTCTAACGAGGTACAAATAGCATTCTTGTTATCGTTTAATTTGTACTTTACAATTATTATTGGCCATCCATCTTCAAATTAGAAAATTTGTCTCTAACTTGTATAACTTATAAAAATCATTGCACCAATCAAATTATTAACTGCGAAGAACAGACAAAAACCAACCGCTGAATTTAGTTGTAGGTAATTCTTCTCTTATAGTTTTTTAGCCATGGATCTTGATCAGTCAAGATAGTCATTAAGGTTTACCCATTAAACCAACAAATGTCTGCAAGCCAACGATATGTATATGTATATACAAGATCAAACGCATGACACACAGTCAAGTCAGTGTATATATTTTCAAGAATACACGATTAATCACGTGGATATTCTAGTATCTTAACTAACTTATGTCAGCAGTATTCCCACTAAAGAGTTCATTCCAAAAGGAAGTGTAAACTAAGGAAAGCTTGGTTTGAGTTAGATGGCTAGATTAGTGTACAGTAACGAAAAAATTTGTGGATTTACCAACAATAAAGTAAGATCATGATAGCGTACCTTCATTAACCATTGACAATCCTTTATGGTCTCATATCAAAGTAATGTGAACCCAAATATAATTATTTTTCCATGATTGTTTATGTGCAAGAATATTTATTTATTTTTTGATCGAAATGGCATCATAACAAATGCGCAAGAATATCTTTTATGTGCAAGAATATACCAAATGGCATCATAACAATTAACCTTGTAACTGGTGTCAAAGACCACGACGTCTCCAAATTTTTGATACCACTCAAAACAAGTTGTTGGACATCAAAACAAAAATAGAATTGATTTTTTTTTTTTGGGTGTCCGACAACTTGTTCTGAGCGGATTTAAAAATTTGGAGACGTTATGTTCTTTGACACCACTTACAAGGTTAATTCTTATAAGATGTCATTTGGTATATTTGTGGGCATAAACAATCATGAAAACAACTTTATTAGGGTTCACATTACTTCGAAACGAGATCATAAATATTTTTCAATGGTTCAAAAAAGGCATGCTATCAAGATCTTACTTTATTGTTGGTACATCCATGAATGTTTTCGTTATTGTACATTGATCTTGTTGTGTAACATAATATAGGTTTTCCTTAATTTACATAATCTTTTTGGACTGAACTCTTTAACGGGTATATATAGTGCTCGCATTAGTTATCATTAATTAATACACTAGAATACCCACGTGATTTATTGTGTATTTCATTATGTTGAAGATTTAAATTTGTATACACTAACTTTACTATGTGATGCGTTTAATCTTATATTTATATGTATATACATACATATGTTCTGTTTGCAGACACTTGCTAGTTTAATGGTAAACCACTTATCACTATTTTGACTGATTAAAATCTGTGGCTAACAATATCTACAAGAGAAGAGTTACCTAGTACAATGCATAGTTTTTGCATTTGTCATATTACAACTAAATTTAGTGGTTGGTTTTTGTCGGTTCTTCACATTCAATATTTTGACTAGTGCAGCGATTTCTATAAGCCATATAGGTTATAAGAGACAATAAAATAATTTGAAGTTCACTGCGCAATAATAATTTCAAAGTACAAATTAAACGATAACAAG